>JARWIR010000420.1:0-26336 GCA_029959085.1 Nemophila menziesii
AAATTTATAGTTATTTTGTTTGGTTGAATGCTGATCAATTTTCACCTATCGGAATTCATCACTTACTTGTTAATTGCGTGTTTAGTTAATGTGAGTTCCACATTGGAGATGATAAAATGGTGCCATGAAAATAGGTGATGTCTATCATTACTTTTCTTTTTTAGATCCTTTTTATATACATTTTAAGATTCTATTTGATTACTTATTTTTGTATCCGTATACGCTTTAAAATTTATGATGTTCCCTCATAATGCAGGAGTAGGAATGGATTTCAAAATTTTGTAGGTTTAAAAATTTGATGACCAGAATGACAGTCTTTTGAGTGTTTGGATTATATTTTGTCAATCAGAAAGTCTGTTTGCGCATGGTGGAATGTAATGGACCATTGTGATGTATAATACTTCAATTTGGTGTAAAACCATTTGCATTACAAAATGGTCGGTGCAACTAATTTTGCAACCATTATATGGTTCTATATCGTATAGAATTTGAAATTATGGACAACAAAAATGTTGGGTGTTGGGTATACACATTACTCGTGGACTTATCACCCATTAGTTGTGATGGATTTAAGTGTAGTTAGTGAGTTTGATTTTTTTTTTTGACAAAGTGGTAGGATAATATCCATTATATTGTTTTTCTTTTACATTGTTATATAATGTTCATGCTCCTATTTTTTATTAGAGTCGTGTCTCACATGCAAACAAAATTAACTTTGAACAACACATACAATGTTACACATTTTATCTACACGAAAGAATTTTATTAATCAATTGTGATGAAATTTTACTTCTTACACATGATGGGATTTTATTGAATATTGCATGAGTAATACTCACGAACCTTCCAAGTATACATACACTTAAGAATATTTTTCCAAATATGACAATCAAATAGAAACAACAATATATATAAGCTAATAATTATAATAAATCGCAAACCAATATTAAATTGTCAATATCTTATCCATCCTACAACCTTTCTACATTTGTTCCAATATTACATGGTTCTTAAATGTTTACGTATGGTTTGTCATTTCTTTGTTGGTACAGAACTTTGACTATAAGGCAAATGGAAATAGGCGACACACTATTATGTGTGTATGTGTTACACCAGACAAGCTGACAGTGTATAACTATGTTTCCATCAACGATTTTAATTGCACCATACTTGTTCAACAACAAAGCGCAACAAAATATCAAACAATGAAAAATGTTTTTTTTTTCTAACACCTATCAAATTCAGATTGATTAGTAAATTTTTACTACAAACCCTATTTTCTAATTAAACATTTACTATAATGGGTGAAATTTTATTTAGATATAAATCTAAAACATCATCAAAATATCACTATGGACAAAACTTAACCCAAATATCTGAGTTGGGTATAATCTTATTTGCACTTATACTTTCAAAAAATATAAAACCGACAACCCTCACCTGAAATTATCCTACCAGTGATGGATAATATCCCAATATGATTCATATAATCACCTAATCAACATATTAGTTTAGGTTATGGACCAGGTTAGAAATCCCGCTAACCAGTCTAAACTAACCTGAAACTAAAAAGTTGGTTATTTTATTAGAAGAGTTAGAGTTTAATTTTTTTTAAATACATGAATTTAGAGGGATACGGGTGTTAGAGTTGAAACCATCATACCTTAATAACTTATTACCCTTTTAGTGTAAAAAACTATAACAATCCATATTACTCATTTTCTTTAAAAAAATCACTGGTACACGTACCTCTTCCTCTATATTTTTTATGCTACTTTCCCTTAAAATACTCTAATATTCCAATAATATTCTATTCAAATAAGTCTAAACTCATATTTTATTATGATATTATGTCTATTTCTAAATTTATATTCCTAAATTTCGGGTTATGTTTTCTAAAGTTAAAGATTATTTAAATTGTTCATGGAGATCCTAAGTTAGAATTCGGCTACATCTTTCATTTGTAAAATAAATTATCTCGACCAACGCATTTGTATACAAATTTAAATCGTTTATCAACCAAAGTCACCGCAATACACTTGAATTCTGTCATTCCCGAAACTCAATTTATATAATGTATTGGGCGGGTACACGTCTAATTTTTAACATATGTACAAGAATATGCCACTTGTGGGTTGGGTATTTTTATTCCAAATCGATTCGCGCACACCCCTAATACTAGTGATGAGTTAATTCATATTCACCTAATAATTATACCACATATGGGTAAATTATTATTTCAGACTTTTATTCACAACGTCCACGAAACCTGGATTTTCTGATTTTGCTCAACAACTCACATTACATAACCCCTCATATTTTTATAAAACGACTCTAACCCTATTACTAATTTATTCTAAATACACATTGCTTGCATCTCAAAACAACACAAACAATATAACCAATAATTTAATCATCAAACACACGTAATCTAAAACACATTAACACTTGTTAGAATTTTGAATATTACTTGTAACAATTTCAAACTTTTTAACAATAGCAAACTTTGAAATACGAATTTCACTTTCGCATAAAATAGTGACGAAATTTGAATAAGCACAAACTTTTTATTATTTTTTTTCAATTTTTTTGAAATACTTAGATTTTTTTCCTTGATTCTTGTATTGCTAAATGGTTATAATGGAGAGATTAAAAGTGAAGGAGAGATTGATAATAATAATAAAAGTTATGTGTCTAATATGTGAAAAGTAACATCGGAGAAATATCTGATATCTTTGATAAAAAAATTAACAATATATGTTAGGGTTATTTTTGTCCAATAAATATTAAAATATGGATTAAAAAATTTAGACTTTTATAAGATATTATGGTAGATAATTAGACTCTTTTAGGTCATTAATCCTAATCAAATAAGGATGTAATAGAAAAAATATATATTAAAATTATGTAAAATGTAATTATTAAGTTGTCAACTGAATTAAAAATTCAAATCTTAAAGAGACAAGAAATTCTTTTATACTTATTTCACATAAACTCAAATTCGTGACTTGTTGAATCTACAAACCTGATACTATGTCAAGTTGTCAACTCAACTAAAAATTTGAACAGTCGACAAAGAATATATTATATGCGATTTGTATTTAACATTAAGGTCAATTACTATTAATTTGGATGGAAAACATAATAAAGGTAATTATTTCATTTTTAAAAGTTTATGAAGGTTTAAAAAATTTCTTTACAAGAAAAACATGTTTACAAAATAACTCAGAACTATGCAATCAATCTTTTATATGTTTTTAATATAAAAGGTGATAGTTGACAAAAAAAATATAAAAAAGTATTAATTAGTTGAGATTAGCTCACTAGTTAGAGTCTTGGTCATTAAATTTAGTGGTGCAAGTTTGAACCGAGTTAAAGTAACCCTCCTATGTAACAAAAAAAATATAAAAGGTGATAGAAGAAAAGTTATTCTCCTATGTAACAAAAAGAAAATATAAAAGATAAAAGAATGAATGAAAAATACAATATTGAGTTTTTTTTCTTTTTTTTTTTTGACACAAGGCAATATTGAATTATACACATTGTTACAAGCGTTTGGAACAAAAAAAAATTATATACATTGTTACTTGGTTCAAAAATGGTTTTTTTTTTTTTCTTCGAAGCTCCACTTTTGTTTTACCCAATGAATTTGCCTCTGGAGCAGTCGAACCAACGTTATTATACGCTCTTTGGTTTCTGAGAACTTTGTTGTCTTTGATTCTTGATTCTTGAGTTACTTAATGGAGGTGATTTCCTAAGCGAAGAGACATTGTAGGGTGGACGCACATGTGATACATAATCCCATCTATCTGTGATCACATGTTTCACAAATAATACAACTATAAAAAAATCTTAATGAATAACTTAAACTTGTTCGATACAATATATGAACCAAGCGGTCCAAGCTTGTTAAAGTTGCATGTGACCTTCAAATTACATAAATAAATATAGTACTCACTTTGGCACGACTTATTTTGGCTCGATTTCACCAAAACAAGATTTAATACAAAAACAACTTTGACTGTTCAGGTAAAAAAAAAATGATTTACAGTAGTACAATAAGAGTTACAACTTTAGGTATGTTTTCCTAGTTGAGTTTGTCAGAGGATGCTTCTTCTATACAATAAGTATATTAACTATACAAAATTTTGGTGATTATTCATCAACACATGGATCAAGACAATCTATTTGAAGGTGATATTGTTGCAGATCGATTGTCCAAAGCTGTACGAAACCTAAGTCCAGATCCAATATGTTTGGTAGTAGGGAATATCCAGAAAAGAATATTTGAGCCCAATACAGATATCAAATTTTCATATGGTCCAAGATCATACGGGTTTGTATACACATGACTTCCTTTCTCGTCTACACGAGTAGCTCTTACACCTTCATAATACTTCACAATAAAATAATTCAATAATTAGTTAACATGGATAAATAAAAGAAAAATCTAGATTTGACAACCCAAGAAAAAGTACCTCTATAGTGGTTTTATTTTGCAACATAAGGTAAATATGCCAACTTAGGAAAAAGCAAAGCGCCATACTTAACGGGACAAGCAAAATCCCGGAAATAACCTGCAAGTTTAACTTTGTCTGAACAAAACACAGTAGTAAAAAATAAACAAATTACTCACAACTTACATATATAGTTCTGAAGAAGCCTTGATCACTGTGAGAATCAGAAGTTAAGCTTCCCACATACAAAATCTGGAATATCATAGAGATAATAAGAGACGAAAAACATTATAAGTAAAATAAAAAGTGAAAAGAAAATTGATTTACCAGGGAGTAAGTGATTGCTATAGCAGCATACACTACGGAGACAAAGAAAAGTTTATAGTTTGCATTTCCCACACAATTATTCATCCATACACAATGGTGATCCTTATATAACAGAAAAAAAAGCAATGATTTAGCAAATTACTAAAAACATGAGAGAAGAGAAAAGTGCATACCATTCGTAACACACATCTTTTACATATACGACAATGATGAGCACGTGGAGGATTCATGAGACTCACGGAATGTAGGGTTTTCTGAGCATATATGAGGATTCATGGTTGCTTCGGTGGTTGGGTTTGCGAGCAGATCTGAGGATTTGTGGTGGCTTTGGTGGTTATGTTGGTTGGGTTCACAAATGAAAGATCTGAGGTTTTATGGTTATGGTATCTTTGGTGGTTGGCTCGGTAATATCTGATCAATTATGGAGATTAGATCATTAATGGGGATGGAGCTCTGTGTTTGAACTAGGGTTTCATGGCTGCTCAGATGTGAGACGAAGCTTACGTTAGCCTCTGCAATTTGTTTTGATTTCGATAGATTTTGTTGTTTTTTCCTTTTCTTTAGCCTCTATTTATTGTAAAAATGCTAACTACTGTATTTATTTATATATTTCTTTGATTGAAATAGTGTAATTATTTTTTCTTTAAATATGCATTATTTTAATTTCGTTAATGTTATAATTCAAAAATATGCAATAACAATATTCTCAGTAAAAAATTAACATGCTCAATGATTTTTTAAACAATCTTAGTGATTTTTTTACTATACTTAGATACCGTTTTAGCATAATTAGAGACTTTTGAGTATACTCGTAAATTTTTTAGTCAACTCTAATTTGCTATCTAGAGCAGAGTTTTTTAGTCGACTGGGAAATTTCTAAGTCAACTCAGATATTTTCTGAGTCAACTAAGAGACTTGATCGAGCCAACTCAAAGACTTGCTCGAGTTGACTCAAAGACTTGCTCTAGCTAACTTAGAGACTTATAGGTCCCTTGATTTTGTTATGTGAATTTGTTTTTATATGAAGGTAATTTAATTTTTTACCTAATGTAAATTTGTTTATGAACTCAAAAAATAACACACCTTTCAAAATAATCTCCAAGACCCATTGGGTAAAAATCCTTCCTATAGAGGTGAGAATTGTGGTCGTCGAAAATAGAGTCTTCTTAATACCTATGAATCTTCATTATACATTCTCCTTTGGTTAATGGTGGTGTTTTTTTAAATAAATATTTGAGATGTTCTAATGGTAATTTTTTATAGATATGAAAAGGTTTTTAAATGATTAGTTAGGGAAAAAAATTAGATATGAAAAATGGTACTTCAAAGATAAAAATATAATATCCGTGATGAAAAAAATTTGGTTAATTTTAACCAAATTAAAATGAAATAATGCGCTTAAAAGGTTTGAAATCAGAAATAATGCACATACACGCTCTACTTAGATTATTCCCATAGATAGTCCCATAGATATATTTCATTACACCTTATTGCTATAATACTTTATTTGGGTTTCAATTATTTTAATATTGTATAAATTAGAGAAAATTCACTCAATACTCCCTAAAATTGGTCAGTTTGACATGTTACCCCTATTTCGAATTGTAAGTCTACTTACCCCCAATCTTTTAATCTATGGCCCATTACCTCCAAACTATATTCTATTATCCCGTTATCCTCCATTCTTTATCTCGTGCGTCATTATCCCAAACTTGTATTATGTGCCTCATTACCTTTCTTAAAATGGCTTAAAATAATTTAAAAATGATCAAAATAATAATTCTTTACCCAAAATAGATATAAGACAGCATGAGGGGGGTAACATGACACATTATAAAATATTGGTGTGTGGGGAGAAAACTCATAATTTTAAGTAGGGGGCATCGTGTTAAACATGCCAAATTTCGGGGGTAAATGATGTATTTCCTATATAAAATAAGGACAGCCCTATTAATTAGTTTATCTATCCTATAATCGTTTTCCATAAAAGTACTACCTCACAGCTGCAAGTACTCATGCACATGAACGCTCATGTTGTTGATCATAATGCCATTTTTTTAAAGTTCAAGTTTTCTCAAAATGATACAAAGTCGTCATTACAAATCTAATCAAAGGATCCAATTGCAACTCAAGTAAAAACTCTAGTTAATTCAAAAGTTTTTAGTTTGTCTCCCCTTATCCTTGATCTTTTATTGTTTATGTATTTTGTGATTTAAACATTTTAAAATTAATATTTATAAACATTATGTTACACGATAATTGTTATTTCATAAGTTTTAGGGTTTAGATTTCTTTTTATATTTTCTTATTTTTTAAGGTATGACCTTCAAGTTTTAGTTACGTGTTTTATCTTTTTTTGTTTAATTTTTTGATGTTTAAAGGCTCTTATGTGTATTATTTCACATTTTATTGTTTGTTTTACTTTAATTTGTATATCATTATTCTTCTGGTTTGTTGGTTGGAATGAATGCATATGAAAATTTACCCATATAAACTAGTAGTATTTTTTTGCATTTTTCCTTCTTGTTTAATTTTTTTTTGTTTTATATGATTATTTTATAAATTAATTTTTTGTGTTTATTTACTGTTCTACAAGTATAATGTTCTTATATGTGTATACTATGTTTATCAGTATATGAAATTTATAGTTATTTTGTTTGGTTGAATGCTGATCAATTTTCACCTATCGGAATTCATCACTTACTTGTTAATTGCGTGTTTAGTTAATGTGAGTTCCACATTGGAGATGATAAAATGGTGCCATGAAAATAGGTGATGTCTATCATTACTTTTCTTTTTTAGATCCTTTTTATATACATTTTAAGATTCTATTTGATTACTTATTTTTGTATCCGTATACGCTTTAAAATTTATGATGTTCCCTCATAATGCAGGAGTAGGAATGGATTTCAAAATTTTGTAGGTTTAAAAATTTGATGACCAGAATGACAGTCTTTTGAGTGTTTGGATTATATTTTGTCAATCAGAAAGTCTGTTTGCGCATGGTGGAATGTAATGGACCATTGTGATGTATAATACTTCAATTTGGTGTAAAACCATTTGCATTACAAAATGGTCGGTGCAACTAATTTTGCAACCATTATATGGTTCTATATCGTATAGAATTTGAAATTATGGACAACAAAAATGTTGGGTGTTGGGTATACACATTACTCGTGGACTTATCACCCATTAGTTGTGATGGATTTAAGTGTAGTTAGTGAGTTTGATTTTTTTTTTTGACAAAGTGGTAGGATAATATCCATTATATTGTTTTTCTTTTACATTGTTATATAATGTTCATGCTCCTATTTTTTATTAGAGTCGTGTCTCACATGCAAACAAAATTAACTTTGAACAACACATACAATGTTACACATTTTATCTACACGAAAGAATTTTATTAATCAATTGTGATGAAATTTTACTTCTTACACATGATGGGATTTTATTGAATATTGCATGAGTAATACTCACGAACCTTCCAAGTATACATACACTTAAGAATATTTTTCCAAATATGACAATCAAATAGAAACAACAATATATATAAGCTAATAATTATAATAAATCGCAAACCAATATTAAATTGTCAATATCTTATCCATCCTACAACCTTTCTACATTTGTTCCAATATTACATGGTTCTTAAATGTTTACGTATGGTTTGTCATTTCTTTGTTGGTACAGAACTTTGACTATAAGGCAAATGGAAATAGGCGACACACTATTATGTGTGTATGTGTTACACCAGACAAGCTGACAGTGTATAACTATGTTTCCATCAACGATTTTAATTGCACCATACTTGTTCAACAACAAAGCGCAACAAAATATCAAACAATGAAAAATGTTTTTTTTTTCTAACACCTATCAAATTCAGATTGATTAGTAAATTTTTACTACAAACCCTATTTTCTAATTAAACATTTACTATAATGGGTGAAATTTTATTTAGATATAAATCTAAAACATCATCAAAATATCACTATGGACAAAACTTAACCCAAATATCTGAGTTGGGTATAATCTTATTTGCACTTATACTTTCAAAAAATATAAAACCGACAACCCTCACCTGAAATTATCCTACCAGTGATGGATAATATCCCAATATGATTCATATAATCACCTAATCAACATATTAGTTTAGGTTATGGACCAGGTTAGAAATCCCGCTAACCAGTCTAAACTAACCTGAAACTAAAAAGTTGGTTATTTTATTAGAAGAGTTAGAGTTTAATTTTTTTTAAATACATGAATTTAGAGGGATACGGGTGTTAGAGTTGAAACCATCATACCTTAATAACTTATTACCCTTTTAGTGTAAAAAACTATAACAATCCATATTACTCATTTTCTTTAAAAAAATCACTGGTACACGTACCTCTTCCTCTATATTTTTTATGCTACTTTCCCTTAAAATACTCTAATATTCCAATAATATTCTATTCAAATAAGTCTAAACTCATATTTTATTATGATATTATGTCTATTTCTAAATTTATATTCCTAAATTTCGGGTTATGTTTTCTAAAGTTAAAGATTATTTAAATTGTTCATGGAGATCCTAAGTTAGAATTCGGCTACATCTTTCATTTGTAAAATAAATTATCTCGACCAACGCATTTGTATACAAATTTAAATCGTTTATCAACCAAAGTCACCGCAATACACTTGAATTCTGTCATTCCCGAAACTCAATTTATATAATGTATTGGGCGGGTACACGTCTAATTTTTAACATATGTACAAGAATATGCCACTTGTGGGTTGGGTATTTTTATTCCAAATCGATTCGCGCACACCCCTAATACTAGTGATGAGTTAATTCATATTCACCTAATAATTATACCACATATGGGTAAATTATTATTTCAGACTTTTATTCACAACGTCCACGAAACCTGGATTTTCTGATTTTGCTCAACAACTCACATTACATAACCCCTCATATTTTTATAAAACGACTCTAACCCTATTACTAATTTATTCTAAATACACATTGCTTGCATCTCAAAACAACACAAACAATATAACCAATAATTTAATCATCAAACACACGTAATCTAAAACACATTAACACTTGTTAGAATTTTGAATATTACTTGTAACAATTTCAAACTTTTTAACAATAGCAAACTTTGAAATACGAATTTCACTTTCGCATAAAATAGTGACGAAATTTGAATAAGCACAAACTTTTTATTATTTTTTTTCAATTTTTTTGAAATACTTAGATTTTTTTCCTTGATTCTTGTATTGCTAAATGGTTATAATGGAGAGATTAAAAGTGAAGGAGAGATTGATAATAATAATAAAAGTTATGTGTCTAATATGTGAAAAGTAACATCGGAGAAATATCTGATATCTTTGATAAAAAAATTAACAATATATGTTAGGGTTATTTTTGTCCAATAAATATTAAAATATGGATTAAAAAATTTAGACTTTTATAAGATATTATGGTAGATAATTAGACTCTTTTAGGTCATTAATCCTAATCAAATAAGGATGTAATAGAAAAAATATATATTAAAATTATGTAAAATGTAATTATTAAGTTGTCAACTGAATTAAAAATTCAAATCTTAAAGAGACAAGAAATTCTTTTATACTTATTTCACATAAACTCAAATTCGTGACTTGTTGAATCTACAAACCTGATACTATGTCAAGTTGTCAACTCAACTAAAAATTTGAACAGTCGACAAAGAATATATTATATGCGATTTGTATTTAACATTAAGGTCAATTACTATTAATTTGGATGGAAAACATAATAAAGGTAATTATTTCATTTTTAAAAGTTTATGAAGGTTTAAAAAATTTCTTTACAAGAAAAACATGTTTACAAAATAACTCAGAACTATGCAATCAATCTTTTATATGTTTTTAATATAAAAGGTGATAGTTGACAAAAAAAATATAAAAAAGTATTAATTAGTTGAGATTAGCTCACTAGTTAGAGTCTTGGTCATTAAATTTAGTGGTGCAAGTTTGAACCGAGTTAAAGTAACCCTCCTATGTAACAAAAAAAATATAAAAGGTGATAGAAGAAAAGTTATTCTCCTATGTAACAAAAAGAAAATATAAAAGATAAAAGAATGAATGAAAAATACAATATTGAGTTTTTTTTCTTTTTTTTTTTTGACACAAGGCAATATTGAATTATACACATTGTTACAAGCGTTTGGAACAAAAAAAAATTATATACATTGTTACTTGGTTCAAAAATGGTTTTTTTTTTTTTCTTCGAAGCTCCACTTTTGTTTTACCCAATGAATTTGCCTCTGGAGCAGTCGAACCAACGTTATTATACGCTCTTTGGTTTCTGAGAACTTTGTTGTCTTTGATTCTTGATTCTTGAGTTACTTAATGGAGGTGATTTCCTAAGCGAAGAGACATTGTAGGGTGGACGCACATGTGATACATAATCCCATCTATCTGTGATCACATGTTTCACAAATAATACAACTATAAAAAAATCTTAATGAATAACTTAAACTTGTTCGATACAATATATGAACCAAGCGGTCCAAGCTTGTTAAAGTTGCATGTGACCTTCAAATTACATAAATAAATATAGTACTCACTTTGGCACGACTTATTTTGGCTCGATTTCACCAAAACAAGATTTAATACAAAAACAACTTTGACTGTTCAGGTAAAAAAAAAATGATTTACAGTAGTACAATAAGAGTTACAACTTTAGGTATGTTTTCCTAGTTGAGTTTGTCAGAGGATGCTTCTTCTATACAATAAGTATATTAACTATACAAAATTTTGGTGATTATTCATCAACACATGGATCAAGACAATCTATTTGAAGGTGATATTGTTGCAGATCGATTGTCCAAAGCTGTACGAAACCTAAGTCCAGATCCAATATGTTTGGTAGTAGGGAATATCCAGAAAAGAATATTTGAGCCCAATACAGATATCAAATTTTCATATGGTCCAAGATCATACGGGTTTGTATACACATGACTTCCTTTCTCGTCTACACGAGTAGCTCTTACACCTTCATAATACTTCACAATAAAATAATTCAATAATTAGTTAACATGGATAAATAAAAGAAAAATCTAGATTTGACAACCCAAGAAAAAGTACCTCTATAGTGGTTTTATTTTGCAACATAAGGTAAATATGCCAACTTAGGAAAAAGCAAAGCGCCATACTTAACGGGACAAGCAAAATCCCGGAAATAACCTGCAAGTTTAACTTTGTCTGAACAAAACACAGTAGTAAAAAATAAACAAATTACTCACAACTTACATATATAGTTCTGAAGAAGCCTTGATCACTGTGAGAATCAGAAGTTAAGCTTCCCACATACAAAATCTGGAATATCATAGAGATAATAAGAGACGAAAAACATTATAAGTAAAATAAAAAGTGAAAAGAAAATTGATTTACCAGGGAGTAAGTGATTGCTATAGCAGCATACACTACGGAGACAAAGAAAAGTTTATAGTTTGCATTTCCCACACAATTATTCATCCATACACAATGGTGATCCTTATATAACAGAAAAAAAAGCAATGATTTAGCAAATTACTAAAAACATGAGAGAAGAGAAAAGTGCATACCATTCGTAACACACATCTTTTACATATACGACAATGATGAGCACGTGGAGGATTCATGAGACTCACGGAATGTAGGGTTTTCTGAGCATATATGAGGATTCATGGTTGCTTCGGTGGTTGGGTTTGCGAGCAGATCTGAGGATTTGTGGTGGCTTTGGTGGTTATGTTGGTTGGGTTCACAAATGAAAGATCTGAGGTTTTATGGTTATGGTATCTTTGGTGGTTGGCTCGGTAATATCTGATCAATTATGGAGATTAGATCATTAATGGGGATGGAGCTCTGTGTTTGAACTAGGGTTTCATGGCTGCTCAGATGTGAGACGAAGCTTACGTTAGCCTCTGCAATTTGTTTTGATTTCGATAGATTTTGTTGTTTTTTCCTTTTCTTTAGCCTCTATTTATTGTAAAAATGCTAACTACTGTATTTATTTATATATTTCTTTGATTGAAATAGTGTAATTATTTTTTCTTTAAATATGCATTATTTTAATTTCGTTAATGTTATAATTCAAAAATATGCAATAACAATATTCTCAGTAAAAAATTAACATGCTCAATGATTTTTTAAACAATCTTAGTGATTTTTTTACTATACTTAGATACCGTTTTAGCATAATTAGAGACTTTTGAGTATACTCGTAAATTTTTTAGTCAACTCTAATTTGCTATCTAGAGCAGAGTTTTTTAGTCGACTGGGAAATTTCTAAGTCAACTCAGATATTTTCTGAGTCAACTAAGAGACTTGATCGAGCCAACTCAAAGACTTGCTCGAGTTGACTCAAAGACTTGCTCTAGCTAACTTAGAGACTTATAGGTCCCTTGATTTTGTTATGTGAATTTGTTTTTATATGAAGGTAATTTAATTTTTTACCTAATGTAAATTTGTTTATGAACTCAAAAAATAACACACCTTTCAAAATAATCTCCAAGACCCATTGGGTAAAAATCCTTCCTATAGAGGTGAGAATTGTGGTCGTCGAAAATAGAGTCTTCTTAATACCTATGAATCTTCATTATACATTCTCCTTTGGTTAATGGTGGTGTTTTTTTAAATAAATATTTGAGATGTTCTAATGGTAATTTTTTATAGATATGAAAAGGTTTTTAAATGATTAGTTAGGGAAAAAAATTAGATATGAAAAATGGTACTTCAAAGATAAAAATATAATATCCGTGATGAAAAAAATTTGGTTAATTTTAACCAAATTAAAATGAAATAATGCGCTTAAAAGGTTTGAAATCAGAAATAATGCACATACACGCTCTACTTAGATTATTCCCATAGATAGTCCCATAGATATATTTCATTACACCTTATTGCTATAATACTTTATTTGGGTTTCAATTATTTTAATATTGTATAAATTAGAGAAAATTCACTCAATACTCCCTAAAATTGGTCAGTTTGACATGTTACCCCTATTTCGAATTGTAAGTCTACTTACCCCCAATCTTTTAATCTATGGCCCATTACCTCCAAACTATATTCTATTATCCCGTTATCCTCCATTCTTTATCTCGTGCGTCATTATCCCAAACTTGTATTATGTGCCTCATTACCTTTCTTAAAATGGCTTAAAATAATTTAAAAATGATCAAAATAATAATTCTTTACCCAAAATAGATATAAGACAGCATGAGGGGGGTAACATGACACATTATAAAATATTGGTGTGTGGGGAGAAAACTCATAATTTTAAGTAGGGGGCATCGTGTTAAACATGCCAAATTTCGGGGGTAAATGATGTATTTCCTATATAAAATAAGGACAGCCCTATTAATTAGTTTATCTATCCTATAATCGTTTTCCATAAAAGTACTACCTCACAGCTGCAAGTACTCATGCACATGAACGCTCATGTTGTTGATCATAATGCCATTTTTTTAAAGTTCAAGTTTTCTCAAAATGATACAAAGTCGTCATTACAAATCTAATCAAAGGATCCAATTGCAACTCAAGTAAAAACTCTAGTTAATTCAAAAGTTTTTAGTTTGTCTCCCCTTATCCTTGATCTTTTATTGTTTATGTATTTTGTGATTTAAACATTTTAAAATTAATATTTATAAACATTATGTTACACGATAATTGTTATTTCATAAGTTTTAGGGTTTAGATTTCTTTTTATATTTTCTTATTTTTTAAGGTATGACCTTCAAGTTTTAGTTACGTGTTTTATCTTTTTTTGTTTAATTTTTTGATGTTTAAAGGCTCTTATGTGTATTATTTCACATTTTATTGTTTGTTTTACTTTAATTTGTATATCATTATTCTTCTGGTTTGTTGGTTGGAATGAATGCATATGAAAATTTACCCATATAAACTAGTAGTATTTTTTTGCATTTTTCCTTCTTGTTTAATTTTTTTTTGTTTTATATGATTATTTTATAAATTAATTTTTTGTGTTTATTTACTGTTCTACAAGTATAATGTTCTTATATGTGTATACTATGTTTATCAGTATATGAAATTTATAGTTATTTTGTTTGGTTGAATGCTGATCAATTTTCACCTATCGGAATTCATCACTTACTTGTTAATTGCGTGTTTAGTTAATGTGAGTTCCACATTGGAGATGATAAAATGGTGCCATGAAAATAGGTGATGTCTATCATTACTTTTCTTTTTTAGATCCTTTTTATATACATTTTAAGATTCTATTTGATTACTTATTTTTGTATCCGTATACGCTTTAAAATTTATGATGTTCCCTCATAATGCAGGAGTAGGAATGGATTTCAAAATTTTGTAGGTTTAAAAATTTGATGACCAGAATGACAGTCTTTTGAGTGTTTGGATTATATTTTGTCAATCAGAAAGTCTGTTTGCGCATGGTGGAATGTAATGGACCATTGTGATGTATAATACTTCAATTTGGTGTAAAACCATTTGCATTACAAAATGGTCGGTGCAACTAATTTTGCAACCATTATATGGTTCTATATCGTATAGAATTTGAAATTATGGACAACAAAAATGTTGGGTGTTGGGTATACACATTACTCGTGGACTTATCACCCATTAGTTGTGATGGATTTAAGTGTAGTTAGTGAGTTTGATTTTTTTTTTTGACAAAGTGGTAGGATAATATCCATTATATTGTTTTTCTTTTACATTGTTATATAATGTTCATGCTCCTATTTTTTATTAGAGTCGTGTCTCACATGCAAACAAAATTAACTTTGAACAACACATACAATGTTACACATTTTATCTACACGAAAGAATTTTATTAATCAATTGTGATGAAATTTTACTTCTTACACATGATGGGATTTTATTGAATATTGCATGAGTAATACTCACGAACCTTCCAAGTATACATACACTTAAGAATATTTTTCCAAATATGACAATCAAATAGAAACAACAATATATATAAGCTAATAATTATAATAAATCGCAAACCAATATTAAATTGTCAATATCTTATCCATCCTACAACCTTTCTACATTTGTTCCAATATTACATGGTTCTTAAATGTTTACGTATGGTTTGTCATTTCTTTGTTGGTACAGAACTTTGACTATAAGGCAAATGGAAATAGGCGACACACTATTATGTGTGTATGTGTTACACCAGACAAGCTGACAGTGTATAACTATGTTTCCATCAACGATTTTAATTGCACCATACTTGTTCAACAACAAAGCGCAACAAAATATCAAACAATGAAAAATGTTTTTTTTTTCTAACACCTATCAAATTCAGATTGATTAGTAAATTTTTACTACAAACCCTATTTTCTAATTAAACATTTACTATAATGGGTGAAATTTTATTTAGATATAAATCTAAAACATCATCAAAATATCACTATGGACAAAACTTAACCCAAATATCTGAGTTGGGTATAATCTTATTTGCACTTATACTTTCAAAAAATATAAAACCGACAACCCTCACCTGAAATTATCCTACCAGTGATGGATAATATCCCAATATGATTCATATAATCACCTAATCAACATATTAGTTTAGGTTATGGACCAGGTTAGAAATCCCGCTAACCAGTCTAAACTAACCTGAAACTAAAAAGTTGGTTATTTTATTAGAAGAGTTAGAGTTTAATTTTTTTTAAATACATGAATTTAGAGGGATACGGGTGTTAGAGTTGAAACCATCATACCTTAATAACTTATTACCCTTTTAGTGTAAAAAACTATAACAATCCATATTACTCATTTTCTTTAAAAAAATCACTGGTACACGTACCTCTTCCTCTATATTTTTTATGCTACTTTCCCTTAAAATACTCTAATATTCCAATAATATTCTATTCAAATAAGTCTAAACTCATATTTTATTATGATATTATGTCTATTTCTAAATTTATATTCCTAAATTTCGGGTTATGTTTTCTAAAGTTAAAGATTATTTAAATTGTTCATGGAGATCCTAAGTTAGAATTCGGCTACATCTTTCATTTGTAAAATAAATTATCTCGACCAACGCATTTGTATACAAATTTAAATCGTTTATCAACCAAAGTCACCGCAATACACTTGAATTCTGTCATTCCCGAAACTCAATTTATATAATGTATTGGGCGGGTACACGTCTAATTTTTAACATATGTACAAGAATATGCCACTTGTGGGTTGGGTATTTTTATTCCAAATCGATTCGCGCACACCCCTAATACTAGTGATGAGTTAATTCATATTCACCTAATAATTATACCACATATGGGTAAATTATTATTTCAGACTTTTATTCACAACGTCCACGAAACCTGGATTTTCTGATTTTGCTCAACAACTCACATTACATAACCCCTCATATTTTTATAAAACGACTCTAACCCTATTACTAATTTATTCTAAATACACATTGCTTGCATCTCAAAACAACACAAACAATATAACCAATAATTTAATCATCAAACACACGTAATCTAAAACACATTAACACTTGTTAGAATTTTGAATATTACTTGTAACAATTTCAAACTTTTTAACAATAGCAAACTTTGAAATACGAATTTCACTTTCGCATAAAATAGTGACGAAATTTGAATAAGCACAAACTTTTTATTATTTTTTTTCAATTTTTTTGAAATACTTAGATTTTTTTCCTTGATTCTTGTATTGCTAAATGGTTATAATGGAGAGATTAAAAGTGAAGGAGAGATTGATAATAATAATAAAAGTTATGTGTCTAATATGTGAAAAGTAACATCGGAGAAATATCTGATATCTTTGATAAAAAAATTAACAATATATGTTAGGGTTATTTTTGTCCAATAAATATTAAAATATGGATTAAAAAATTTAGACTTTTATAAGATATTATGGTAGATAATTAGACTCTTTTAGGTCATTAATCCTAATCAAATAAGGATGTAATAGAAAAAATATATATTAAAATTATGTAAAATGTAATTATTAAGTTGTCAACTGAATTAAAAATTCAAATCTTAAAGAGACAAGAAATTCTTTTATACTTATTTCACATAAACTCAAATTCGTGACTTGTTGAATCTACAAACCTGATACTATGTCAAGTTGTCAACTCAACTAAAAATTTGAACAGTCGACAAAGAATATATTATATGCGATTTGTATTTAACATTAAGGTCAATTACTATTAATTTGGATGGAAAACATAATAAAGGTAATTATTTCATTTTTAAAAGTTTATGAAGGTTTAAAAAATTTCTTTACAAGAAAAACATGTTTACAAAATAACTCAGAACTATGCAATCAATCTTTTATATGTTTTTAATATAAAAGGTGATAGTTGACAAAAAAAATATAAAAAAGTATTAATTAGTTGAGATTAGCTCACTAGTTAGAGTCTTGGTCATTAAATTTAGTGGTGCAAGTTTGAACCGAGTTAAAGTAACCCTCCTATGTAACAAAAAAAATATAAAAGGTGATAGAAGAAAAGTTATTCTCCTATGTAACAAAAAGAAAATATAAAAGATAAAAGAATGAATGAAAAATACAATATTGAGTTTTTTTTCTTTTTTTTTTTTGACACAAGGCAATATTGAATTATACACATTGTTACAAGCGTTTGGAACAAAAAAAAATTATATACATTGTTACTTGGTTCAAAAATGGTTTTTTTTTTTTTCTTCGAAGCTCCACTTTTGTTTTACCCAATGAATTTGCCTCTGGAGCAGTCGAACCAACGTTATTATACGCTCTTTGGTTTCTGAGAACTTTGTTGTCTTTGATTCTTGATTCTTGAGTTACTTAATGGAGGTGATTTCCTAAGCGAAGAGACATTGTAGGGTGGACGCACATGTGATACATAATCCCATCTATCTGTGATCACATGTTTCACAAATAATACAACTATAAAAAAATCTTAATGAATAACTTAAACTTGTTCGATACAATATATGAACCAAGCGGTCCAAGCTTGTTAAAGTTGCATGTGACCTTCAAATTACATAAATAAATATAGTACTCACTTTGGCACGACTTATTTTGGCTCGATTTCACCAAAACAAGATTTAATACAAAAACAACTTTGACTGTTCAGGTAAAAAAAAAATGATTTACAGTAGTACAATAAGAGTTACAACTTTAGGTATGTTTTCCTAGTTGAGTTTGTCAGAGGATGCTTCTTCTATACAATAAGTATATTAACTATACAAAATTTTGGTGATTATTCATCAACACATGGATCAAGACAATCTATTTGAAGGTGATATTGTTGCAGATCGATTGTCCAAAGCTGTACGAAACCTAAGTCCAGATCCAATATGTTTGGTAGTAGGGAATATCCAGAAAAGAATATTTGAGCCCAATACAGATATCAAATTTTCATATGGTCCAAGATCATACGGGTTTGTATACACATGACTTCCTTTCTCGTCTACACGAGTAGCTCTTACACCTTCATAATACTTCACAATAAAATAATTCAATAATTAGTTAACATGGATAAATAAAAGAAAAATCTAGATTTGACAACCCAAGAAAAAGTACCTCTATAGTGGTTTTATTTTGCAACATAAGGTAAATATGCCAACTTAGGAAAAAGCAAAGCGCCATACTTAACGGGACAAGCAAAATCCCGGAAATAACCTGCAAGTTTAACTTTGTCTGAACAAAACACAGTAGTAAAAAATAAACAAATTACTCACAACTTACATATATAGTTCTGAAGAAGCCTTGATCACTGTGAGAATCAGAAGTTAAGCTTCCCACATACAAAATCTGGAATATCATAGAGATAATAAGAGACGAAAAACATTATAAGTAAAATAAAAAGTGAAAAGAAAATTGATTTACCAGGGAGTAAGTGATTGCTATAGCAGCATACACTACGGAGACAAAGAAAAGTTTATAGTTTGCATTTCCCACACAATTATTCATCCATACACAATGGTGATCCTTATATAACAGAAAAAAAAGCAATGATTTAGCAAATTACTAAAAACATGAGAGAAGAGAAAAGTGCATACCATTCGTAACACACATCTTTTACATATACGACAATGATGAGCACGTGGAGGATTCATGAGACTCACGGAATGTAGGGTTTTCTGAGCATATATGAGGATTCATGGTTGCTTCGGTGGTTGGGTTTGCGAGCAGATCTGAGGATTTGTGGTGGCTTTGGTGGTTATGTTGGTTGGGTTCACAAATGAAAGATCTGAGGTTTTATGGTTATGGTATCTTTGGTGGTTGGCTCGGTAATATCTGATCAATTATGGAGATTAGATCATTAATGGGGATGGAGCTCTGTGTTTGAACTAGGGTTTCATGGCTGCTCAGATGTGAGACGAAGCTTACGTTAGCCTCTGCAATTTGTTTTGATTTCGATAGATTTTGTTGTTTTTTCCTTTTCTTTAGCCTCTATTTATTGTAAAAATGCTAACTACTGTATTTATTTATATATTTCTTTGATTGAAATAGTGTAATTATTTTTTCTTTAAATATGCATTATTTTAATTTCGTTAATGTTATAATTCAAAAATATGCAATAACAATATTCTCAGTAAAAAATTAACATGCTCAATGATTTTTTAAACAATCTTAGTGATTTTTTTACTATACTTAGATACCGTTTTAGCATAATTAGAGACTTTTGAGTATACTCGTAAATTTTTTAGTCAACTCTAATTTGCTATCTAGAGCAGAGTTTTTTAGTCGACTGGGAAATTTCTAAGTCAACTCAGATATTTTCTGAGTCAACTAAGAGACTTGATCGAGCCAACTCAAAGACTTGCTCGAGTTGACTCAAAGACTTGCTCTAGCTAACTTAGAGACTTATAGGTCCCTTGATTTTGTTATGTGAATTTGTTTTTATATGAAGGTAATTTAATTTTTTACCTAATGTAAATTTGTTTATGAACTCAAAAAATAACACACCTTTCAAAATAATCTCCAAGACCCATTGGGTAAAAATCCTTCCTATAGAGGTGAGAATTGTGGTCGTCGAAAATAGAGTCTTCTTAATACCTATGAATCTTCATTATACATTCTCCTTTGGTTAATGGTGGTGTTTTTTTAAATAAATATTTGAGATGTTCTAATGGTAATTTTTTATAGATATGAAAAGGTTTTTAAATGATTAGTTAGGGAAAAAAATTAGATATGAAAAATGGTACTTCAAAGATAAAAATATAATATCCGTGATGAAAAAAATTTGGTTAATTTTAACCAAATTAAAATGAAATAATGCGCTTAAAAGGTTTGAAATCAGAAATAATGCACATACACGCTCTACTTAGATTATTCCCATAGATAGTCCCATAGATATATTTCATTACACCTTATTGCTATAATACTTTATTTGGGTTTCAATTATTTTAATATTGTATAAATTAGAGAAAATTCACTCAATACTCCCTAAAATTGGTCAGTTTGACATGTTACCCCTATTTCGAATTGTAAGTCTACTTACCCCCAATCTTTTAATCTATGGCCCATTACCTCCAAACTATATTCTATTATCCCGTTATCCTCCATTCTTTATCTCGTGCGTCATTATCCCAAACTTGTATTATGTGCCTCATTACCTTTCTTAAAATGGCTTAAAATAATTTAAAAATGATCAAAATAATAATTCTTTACCCAAAATAGATATAAGACAGCATGAGGGGGGTAACATGACACATTATAAAATATTGGTGTGTGGGGAGAAAACTCATAATTTTAAGTAGGGGGCATCGTGTTAAACATGCCAAATTTCGGGGGTAAATGATGTATTTCCTATATAAAATAAGGACAGCCCTATTAATTAGTTTATCTATCCTATAATCGTTTTCCATAAAAGTACTACCTCACAGCTGCAAGTACTCATGCACATGAACGCTCATGTTGTTGATCATAATGCCATTTTTTTAAAGTTCAAGTTTTCTCAAAATGATACAAAGTCGTCATTACAAATCTAATCAAAGGATCCAATTGCAACTCAAGTAAAAACTCTAGTTAATTCAAAAGTTTTTAGTTTGTCTCCCCTTATCCTTGATCTTTTATTGTTTATGTATTTTGTGATTTAAACATTTTAAAATTAATATTTATAAACATTATGTTACACGATAATTGTTATTTCATAAGTTTTAGGGTTTAGATTTCTTTTTATATTTTCTTATTTTTTAAGGTATGACCTTCAAGTTTTAGTTACGTGTTTTATCTTTTTTTGTTTAATTTTTTGATGTTTAAAGGCTCTTATGTGTATTATTTCACATTTTATTGTTTGTTTTACTTTAATTTGTATATCATTATTCTTCTGGTTTGTTGGTTGGAATGAATGCATATGAAAATTTACCCATATAAACTAGTAGTATTTTTTTGCATTTTTCCTTCTTGTTTAATTTTTTTTTGTTTTATATGATTATTTTATAAATTAATTTTTTGTGTTTATTTACTGTTCTACAAGTATAATGTTCTTATATGTGTATACTATGTTTATCAGTATATGAAATTTATAGTTATTTTGTTTGGTTGAATGCTGATCAATTTTCACCTATCGGAATTCATCACTTACTTGTTAATTGCGTGTTTAGTTAATGTGAGTTCCACATTGGAGATGATAAAATGGTGCCATGAAAATAGGTGATGTCTATCATTACTTTTCTTTTTTAGATCCTTTTTATATACATTTTAAGATTCTATTTGATTACTTATTTTTGTATCCGTATACGCTTTAAAATTTATGATGTTCCCTCATAATGCAGGAGTAGGAATGGATTTCAAAATTTTGTAGGTTTAAAAATTTGATGACCAGAATGACAGTCTTTTGAGTGTTTGGATTATATTTTGTCAATCAGAAAGTCTGTTTGCGCATGGTGGAATGTAATGGACCATTGTGATGTATAATACTTCAATTTGGTGTAAAACCATTTGCATTACAAAATGGTCGGTGCAACTAATTTTGCAACCATTATATGGTTCTATATCGTATAGAATTTGAAATTATGGACAACAAAAATGTTGGGTGTTGGGTATACACATTACTCGTGGACTTATCACCCATTAGTTGTGATGGATTTAAGTGTAGTTAGTGAGTTTGATTTTTTTTTTTGACAAAGTGGTAGGATAATATCCATTATATTGTTTTTCTTTTACATTGTTATATAATGTTCATGCTCCTATTTTTTATTAGAGTCGTGTCTCACATGCAAACAAAATTAACTTTGAACAACACATACAATGTTACACATTTTATCTACACGAAAGAATTTTATTAATCAATTGTGATGAAATTTTACTTCTTACACATGATGGGATTTTATTGAATATTGCATGAGTAATACTCACGAACCTTCCAAGTATACATACACTTAAGAATATTTTTCCAAATATGACAATCAAATAGAAACAACAATATATATAAGCTAATAATTATAATAAATCGCAAACCAATATTAAATTGTCAATATCTTATCCATCCTACAACCTTTCTACATTTGTTCCAATATTACATGGTTCTTAAATGTTTACGTATGGTTTGTCATTTCTTTGTTGGTACAGAACTTTGACTATAAGGCAAATGGAAATAGGCGACACACTATTATGTGTGTATGTGTTACACCAGACAAGCTGACAGTGTATAACTATGTTTCCATCAACGATTTTAATTGCACCATACTTGTTCAACAACAAAGCGCAACAAAATATCAAACAATGAAAAATGTTTTTTTTTTCTAACACCTATCAAATTCAGATTGATTAGTAAATTTTTACTACAAACCCTATTTTCTAATTAAACATTTACTATAATGGGTGAAATTTTATTTAGATATAAATCTAAAACATCATCAAAATATCACTATGGACAAAACTTAACCCAAATATCTGAGTTGGGTATAATCTTATTTGCACTTATACTTTCAAAAAATATAAAACCGACAACCCTCACCTGAAATTATCCTACCAGTGATGGATAATATCCCAATATGATTCATATAATCACCTAATCAACATATTAGTTTAGGTTATGGACCAGGTTAGAAATCCCGCTAACCAGTCTAAACTAACCTGAAACTAAAAAGTTGGTTATTTTATTAGAAGAGTTAGAGTTTAATTTTTTTTAAATACATGAATTTAGAGGGATACGGGTGTTAGAGTTGAAACCATCATACCTTAATAACTTATTACCCTTTTAGTGTAAAAAACTATAACAATCCATATTACTCATTTTCTTTAAAAAAATCACTGGTACACGTACCTCTTCCTCTATATTTTTTATGCTACTTTCCCTTAAAATACTCTAATATTCCAATAATATTCTATTCAAATAAGTCTAAACTCATATTTTATTATGATATTATGTCTATTTCTAAATTTATATTCCTAAATTTCGGGTTATGTTTTCTAAAGTTAAAGATTATTTAAATTGTTCATGGAGATCCTAAGTTAGAATTCGGCTACATCTTTCATTTGTAAAATAAATTATCTCGACCAACGCATTTGTATACAAATTTAAATCGTTTATCAACCAAAGTCACCGCAATACACTTGAATTCTGTCATTCCCGAAACTCAATTTATATAATGTATTGGGCGGGTACACGTCTAATTTTTAACATATGTACAAGAATATGCCACTTGTGGGTTGGGTATTTTTATTCCAAATCGATTCGCGCACACCCCTAATACTAGTGATGAGTTAATTCATATTCACCTAATAATTATACCACATATGGGTAAATTATTATTTCAGACTTTTATTCACAACGTCCACGAAACCTGGATTTTCTGATTTTGCTCAACAACTCACATTACATAACCCCTCATATTTTTATAAAACGACTCTAACCCTATTACTAATTTATTCTAAATACACATTGCTTGCATCTCAAAACAACACAAACAATATAACCAATAATTTAATCATCAAACACACGTAATCTAAAACACATTAACACTTGTTAGAATTTTGAATATTACTTGTAACAATTTCAAACTTTTTAACAATAGCAAACTTTGAAATACGAATTTCACTTTCGCATAAAATAGTGACGAAATTTGAATAAGCACAAACTTTTTATTATTTTTTTTCAATTTTTTTGAAATACTTAGATTTTTTTCCTTGATTCTTGTATTGCTAAATGGTTATAATGGAGAGATTAAAAGTGAAGGAGAGATTGATAATAATAATAAAAGTTATGTGTCTAATATGTGAAAAGTAACATCGGAGAAATATCTGATATCTTTGATAAAAAAATTAACAATATATGTTAGGGTTATTTTTGTCCAATAAATATTAAAATATGGATTAAAAAATTTAGACTTTTATAAGATATTATGGTAGATAATTAGACTCTTTTAGGTCATTAATCCTAATCAAATAAGGATGTAATAGAAAAAATATATATTAAAATTATGTAAAATGTAATTATTAAGTTGTCAACTGAATTAAAAATTCAAATCTTAAAGAGACAAGAAATTCTTTTATACTTATTTCACATAAACTCAAATTCGTGACTTGTTGAATCTACAAACCTGATACTATGTCAAGTTGTCAACTCAACTAAAAATTTGAACAGTCGACAAAGAATATATTATATGCGATTTGTATTTAACATTAAGGTCAATTACTATTAATTTGGATGGAAAACATAATAAAGGTAATTATTTCATTTTTAAAAGTTTATGAAGGTTTAAAAAATTTCTTTACAAGAAAAACATGTTTACAAAATAACTCAGAACTATGCAATCAATCTTTTATATGTTTTTAATATAAAAGGTGATAGTTGACAAAAAAAATATAAAAAAGTATTAATTAGTTGAGATTAGCTCACTAGTTAGAGTCTTGGTCATTAAATTTAGTGGTGCAAGTTTGAACCGAGTTAAAGTAACCCTCCTATGTAACAAAAAAAATATAAAAGGTGATAGAAGAAAAGTTATTCTCCTATGTAACAAAAAGAAAATATAAAAGATAAAAGAATGAATGAAAAATACAATATTGAGTTTTTTTTCTTTTTTTTTTTTGACACAAGGCAATATTGAATTATACACATTGTTACAAGCGTTTGGAACAAAAAAAAATTATATACATTGTTACTTGGTTCAAAAATGGTTTTTTTTTTTTTCTTCGAAGCTCCACTTTTGTTTTACCCAATGAATTTGCCTCTGGAGCAGTCGAACCAACGTTATTATACGCTCTTTGGTTTCTGAGAACTTTGTTGTCTTTGATTCTTGATTCTTGAGTTACTTAATGGAGGTGATTTCCTAAGCGAAGAGACATTGTAGGGTGGACGCACATGTGATACATAATCCCATCTATCTGTGATCACATGTTTCACAAATAATACAACTATAAAAAAATCTTAATGAATAACTTAAACTTGTTCGATACAATATATGAACCAAGCGGTCCAAGCTTGTTAAAGTTGCATGTGACCTTCAAATTACATAAATAAATATAGTACTCACTTTGGCACGACTTATTTTGGCTCGATTTCACCAAAACAAGATTTAATACAAAAACAACTTTGACTGTTCAGGTAAAAAAAAAATGATTTACAGTAGTACAATAAGAGTTACA
>JARWIR010000421.1:0-26334 GCA_029959085.1 Nemophila menziesii
ACCTGACATCCAATATGATCGGAAAACCTTTCTTAACCAATCCTCGTGTCGTTTTGAACGCCGCTTCCACTTCAAAGTTTAGAATTTCAATTCTAAATTATTCCCACTTAAACTTAAATTTATTGAGTTTATTAAGACGAAATATATGATATTTCGTGAGACTTATCCATCACAGATAGAGTTTCTAGTTTGTTAAGTTTACAAGTTTTGATCAGACTACCAGGTGGACTTGTAATTCGAGTACAAACTATAAACACTCTAGGTTGTTGATAATAGGATTAACTTATTGATTTCACATTTTTAGTCTGGACTACCCAGAGGATGTGGTATTAATAACATCCGATTATAGGATGGATTAACTCAACAAAACTAAATGGAAACGACCTGACTACCAGGGGGCTAAATAGTTTTGAGTCTCGCATTTTATTTGATAAAATAGGTAATGTACCACACTTTAATTATGAGTGAGAAACGACCTGACTACCAGGAGGCTCATTTATGTTTTAAAGTTTCATTATTCACTTTAATTATGCGTGAGAAACGACCTGACTACCAGGGGGCTCATTCATGTTTTAAAGTTTCCAATTATATATCTCTAAGATAACAGTCCATATCTTTGACAGTTATATAATAATGTTCTTAAAGCGTTGTTCCCTATTCCTTCCTATGATTAGATTTCTCGATATTTCTGCGAAATCACTTCTCAAATCATCACAAATTGGTTGTTAATCTCAAGATTTGTGACCGCAACTTGAGAGTCTTTCTTATGCACATGAGACTCATTGATATGCTCAATGAGCTATTGACTAAAGTGTCTCTTGAGGATGAATAGAATGTATATGATGCATGTCTAAAGTAATATGAACTTAGTAATGGTACTATGTGTATATTCTTGTATCCATGAGTTATGAACTCCAAAAGGCATTTTAAGCATGATATTCCCAAGAATCATTAAATATCTTTAGAAGATGTATAAGTAACTTAGTATGACCTTTAGATACCAGTTATCTAATACCAAGAAACAAGGTAAGGGCATTAATGGAAATTGTTTCTGTAATTTCTTGAACTTCTATTAATTACTCGAAAAGGGTATTGGATACTCGTAGTAGTCTAGGAATATGCAAAATGTTGCATACTCTAAAGATTAATAGACAAATAAGAATAAGAGAAGTTAGATTATAATTTTGGTAATGGAGCAATTGTTGCAACCACAATTGTAATAACTAATTCTTTAAAGATGCATATGGCAAAACATATTGTAAGAAAACTGTTTTTGTTCGTAAACTTGTTTTCGAAAAAAATGGTCATTTGATCATAAGATAGTTATGGTGTATTAATGTAATATAAAATGACCAATGGAGTTTTTCATAGTGATGAATTACACCCCATTGGCTACTTACAATATGGTGATTATAATTGCCTAAAGTACCTACGTAACAGTGTTAGAATTGTTTCTGGTCATAAATCAAAATAGATAATCGTACTAATCAAACCTTATCTTTGGTGTTGTAGACTAAGTCATAAATTGTGAGAAAAAGTATACTAGTTTCACAAGGAAGATATCCTTGAAGAATATGACTTTGAATCATATGAAACTTGTGAGACTTATCTCAATGAAATATGACTAAATCTCATTTTGATGAAAATGGAGACAATGTTAATGAGTTCTTTGTCCACTATATATTAATGTATGTGGCCAGTTTAAACTTTAGCCAAAGATAGATATTCTTACTTCATCTCCTTCACAAACTATATAACAGATTTATATGTGTTTACCAAATGTAACACCAATATAAATAATTTGAAATGTTCAAATTACTATTGAGTGAAGTTGAAAGTAAGTATATAAGAGTATGAAGGAAGTAAGATATCAACCTGTATAGGTGGATATCTTAGCAATGAATTAATAGATTATCTATGACAAAATTAGATTTTGTCTCAGTGATTCACTAGGTTTTAAATATTCCTATGGGATTATGTTTTAAAGTCAATTGCATATTTAATGAACTCTTAGGTCCCACTAAACAGTCGATGAAATCCATATGTGGTATGGAGATGATATAAATCAAACCTTAAAATGTAGAATTTGAAATGTTTGATTTATACTAAATGACTTATAATGGCTTAGCTTGAGTTGATATCTTTCAAATATAGATTTGTTGGATTCCCAAAGAAAATAACAAGGTAATATTTCCACACCATTCTGAACACAAAGGGTTTGTGGTAAGGGAGACAACCTTTATAGATTGGAATTCCATAGTGAAGGAATTCATAATGTGGAAATAGATCATAATGAAATAAAGATTTCAGAGTTATTCATACAAGCTAAAGAGCATCTGATGCATGCCAATCTTTCTTTCCTTGATGAGTTAATAGTTTCATTTAAGGTTCAAGTCTCACACTTTGAGGAATTAGGGACGATTAATGAACCTTTCTTGGAAAAGAAAGTTAACAAATCAAGAGAAAGAAGAATTTATTGTACACAAGCCTCCTATAGGTTATATAGATATCATCATACACCAAAATCAATTGTAATAATGGTGATAGTTTGATGAGGAAATCATATAGATGAAAACCCCATCAAGTGATGATCCTAAATCCCTATGAAGAGGCTATGACTAGTCTAGATAGTGACAAGTGGTTAAGAACCATAGAATCTGAATTAATATCTATAAGGATCAACAAAGTATAGTACTTTGGTTGAATCTTTAATAGATATAAGATCCATTTATAGTAAATGGGTGCTAGGGAAATGATTGGAGTAGACGGTAAGGTAGAGACCCATAACGTCTTTCTAATTGCTAAGCGTTTAAATCAAAAGGAAAACATCAGTTATGGTGAATTCCTTTTCTCATATTAATGCTTAGTTCATTTCAGATTCTTCGATTGGTAACTACATACTATTATTTTGAGATATGGTAATATCATGTGAAAAAATAGTTTTCACTAAATGGGAGTTTGTGACGTCCTTAAGACCAATCCTAAAGGTCTAATATTTCCATTTACTCATAATAAAATATGTAAGTTCCAAAATACATTTAATGGGTTCAGCAAATGTCACTAAGTTGGATTATTCTCTTTCCTACAATCAAATAGTTTGATTTTATGATTTTAGAATAAGAGTCATAAGAGTACAAAGGACTAGTGGGAGTACACTTATCTTCCTAATGTTATATGTAGATGACATATTATCACATAGGGATATGATATACCAACCAAGCAATCAACCAAATTTTTGATTGTTAAATAGTTCTCCATGAAATATTTAGGATAGTAGCTTATATTCTTTGAATTGGGATCTACAGAGATAGATCAAAGAAGCTACTTGACCTATATCAATCTTACTACATTTATACTTTTTTAGAAGTATCACATGGAAATTCCAAGAGGATCTATTCGACAATAGGCTTTGGAGTTACTCTTAATGTTAGGGTTTGTTCTAGGACCCTAAAAGTAAGAGAATGAATGTGTATAGTCCTGTTTGTTAAAACAATAAGGATCTATCTAACACACCATGAAAAATGTATAAGACCTAAAGTACACTACACACAAGGAGTAGCGAGTAGGTATGAAGGTAACCTTGATGAGGAATGTTGGAAAGTAGTAAAGACTATCCTTAAGTACTTAAGAAGTATTAAGGACCAATTCCTCATATGTGGAGAATATAAGTTGAAGCTTATTGGGTATATAGATGCTTGTTTTGCTTCAAACGTGGATGATAGCAAATCAAGATATGGTTGTGTCTATATAGAGGAGAAGTAAATTGGAATAGTTCCAATCAAGACACTGTAGCAGATTTCGGTTACTAGAAGTAGAATACATAGCAGCATAAGATGCAACTATGCATGTGGTTTGGATAAAATAGTTCTTTGTATATACATAGTGTGGTTTCACAATGTAGATATTGTTTCTTTATACAATGACAATATTTGAGATATTGTATGATTAAAGAAACCTAGAATAAACTATAGATCTAAACAAATTCTGCAATAGTACCGCTTGATTCGAGATATAATTGAACATGAAGATGTTCACATTCAATAGGTAGAAGAACGAACACGATGTATATCTATTCATCTAAGTTGTCTATCAGAAGAGTCTGATGAGAACAAACTGTTTATGAATTATGGTACTTGAACGATTGGGTCTAGGCCAAGTAGGAGATTGTTGGAATTATGCCCTAGCCCCGATCGTCTTGTAATGAAGTGAACACAAGTGTTTACTGTACACGATAATAGTTATCCCTACAGTTTTGATTAAACAAATTGTTTCCTTGAATCTATGGCAAGCCTTTATGATTATGGTATTAATCTACATAATATAAAGGCAAATCCTTGATTAAGTTACAAACTAGATATCATAAGGTGTTATGATAATGAGAATCTAGCTTATATGACTTAATCTAGACTTGTTCTTAATCGTAGGATCATCGAGTTAGGACCTCGATGATCCGGTTAGATTAATATGTAGCTAACAAGTATTTATTGGATAAATATCGGTAGCTCTCGTTTACCGAGTTAGGTGCATAGATAATGCACATAGAGATGTGATTATCGAACCAAACTAAAGCTATAGATTCCTAATGGTTAATTACCTTGAACTGTCAAGTGGGTTAATCTCTATAAGGACTTAAATGCTTGTAATCCCTTGACCTGATATCATCACTATAGTTGTATATGTGCTTGTTGTGTTTTGATACTGGACTACTAGTGTGTCATAATGCTAGTCGAAAGGATATTGGATGCAACTAAGTATATATCCTCTTAGGGATGAGTCAAGATGGAATCTATCAACTCTAGGTAAAGAGTTTGAGCTCTACGATGTCATAAGATTATAACGATTGTATCAAGTCCTTGGCCAAGGTGGTGGAATGAATGAAGAAATGAGTTTCTTAGGTCATTCGTCAATCGTTGATAATCGACATGTAACGTAGTTGATTTTCTAATGGGATTTGACAGATATACCATATCCCAGGATGATCCGGAGCTGTAAAGATAGAGAGATTACGTGTATAATCCTTTACCGGGTTCTTTGTACAGAGTTACTTCACGTTATCCGGTCGTTGGGGAGTGTTGTTAGACGCCAACCTCGATTAGTAGATAACTAAGTTAATTAATACCTGTTTAACGATGAACCCATGTAGTCGCACACTAACGAGTGCATTGATCTTGCTTCATGTTATTAATTGATTTTTATTATCGGATAATAGATATTAATTAATTGAGTAATGATATATGTCACCCCTTTTCATGTCACCCTTTTATCACCCTTCTATATATATGTTCTGATTTCCTTGAATAGAAGATAGAGAAAAATTAAATAGGGTAGAGAAATCAATTCATTGGTACATGTAGGCATACACGTAGGAGGTGATAAAAGGGTGATACAAAAAGGGTGACAAATATCATTACTCTAATTAATTATATACTTGGAATATTAGTATATTAATTTGCTAGCACAAATTAATATTCTAATACGAGACCAATTGAGAAAAAAAAAAGGAGAGAAAAGGGAAAAACATGATAGGTTCGTGGATCGAACCACGTACCTCTAGTAATGGGAAATGTATCACTAACCGCTGGGCTAGTCTAAATCATATGTATAATATAAAAGGTTCAGGTCGACTTCACAAGTGGGTAATGATCCAGATTATTAGGATAATCAATTTTATATTATAACGGATGATTTTACATTTTCCATCTTTTCACTTTCTATCTTTTCACTTTCCTCCTAGAATTATTATAAAGATAATGAGCTTTCATTATACGTAATAATCTTTTTCCTAGTTTTCTCTCTTGGAAAACAAAACACAAGAAAGCCTCAATGTTTTTTCTTGAAAAAAACACAGAATGCAGAAAGGTCTATTTCCAAGTCAGAATTGTTCTGAAAGCAAGAATCAAAACCTCGGTGTGCAAAGCGTGGAGGCTTCATAATTTTGAAGCTCGGTCACTGTCAGTTCGATCATCATACAAAGGTTTAAGGTATGTAATCTATTTGTTTTGTTTCCGTTTAAATTCTTAAATCGCAACTAGATGTTTTAGGATTGCAATATTTTTCCGCTGCGTATATTCGATATATCTACTGTAATTCCTTCACTATCTTGGTAAAGAGTTTCATTCGTGTTACAATTTCCTTACCTTTCTTGTAATTTGTTTCAGCGCTTGTAATTTATCATCTCTCTCCGTGGTTCATCCTTATATCACTTTCTGATGAAGGTTTTAAATATCGTGTTTTTATTTCTAATTACTTTTCTTTTCTTTCTCTAATTAAATATCATATAAAGTGACACATAAAAAAATACAAGTATAAACCAAAAGAGGCCATAAATATCAAGTACTTTTAAAACAATGGATTACAATCCATCTGGATTGGATCTTATTTAAGGTGCGGTGACTAGCCCCGGCGTGAAATAACATTAGTAAACACCCCTTTTCCAAAGTAAATGTTAATATCCGTACCTTAATGTTACATAGAAAAATCGAATAAATAAAGGTTAGTTTAGAAAAATAAGAAACCTCTAATTAAGATAAAACTTCTATATGACATGATACCCCATAGATAGTTCGAACTGTATAGGCACAATAATCGATTTTAGCTCAAATAGTTTATAGGGGAACCCTGCCTTCTCTGATCCATTCGACATGTGCAATTTCTTTTTCGTCGATATGCCCTGCGATTTGCACTTGAATTCCTTTTGTATCTGCTTGGTAAGTTAATTCAATAGCTTTTTTCATTGCTTTTCTAAATGAAACTCTATTCTTTAATTGTCCGACCATAAATTTGGCAAGATCTAAAACCAAAAATAGTGGTATTTGCTAGCAACAACATACTGGAGGCAGTCAATCAATATAGATTGATCTGACATCTGTTTCAAATCCAATATAGTACCTGTGGGTAAATAAGAGATGTATTGAATCAAATATAATTAATTATAAATTTATGTATGTGTTGTCAAATTCGTTAGATAGTTATTATAATTAATTGGAAAATTCTTCCATCCAATATTGGATGATCCTACACCAATTATGTTAATACACATACCCCATGTTTTAAACTTACAAAGATAACTAACTTATTAATCTAGTGACATGTGTTTTGTTATACTAATCAATGGTTGTGATATGAATATTGGACCATCCAATATTAGATGGAAGTCTTACCCTAATTAATTTATAAGTTTTTAACTTAAAAGAGTTATAGTCCAACAAAGTTTTTTCATAAATTCCAACCCAATTTACTAAATATCCTTGTCCATATTATCCTTAAGTAAGAACACACATCTGAGTCGAGTCACTGATATTGGTAGCCACATTGGGAGCACACAGTGATTTAGGGAAGTTAAAATGTTGTTGCAGCACATCTTGCCATATTAAACAAATTTTGCGTAATCAATGCAACTTAATAATTAACCTGGAGAGAAGTGTCTGCGACATGAAGAAGAAAATGAAACGCCCAACGGAGTATAGATTTCCGGCGAGGCCAATTAACAAACTACATAACCTACTCAGCCGTTCTGAACGAGTCAACTATGAGAGAACCCCAAAAGTCCATATGTGAAATGTGTACGCAACTTTACGGTGGAGGCCATGAAACCAAAGAAGCAGAAGTCAATTCCACCTTTGAAAAAAAAGTCTTCCAATGAATCCTACTGTGGAGTCGAAAGCAGGAGAACACTCTATTTTGGATATTAGAGTTTCCAATGGCACTTCCTTCCATTTGACCCATCAACAATACTAGGTTATGGCTGATTTCGATAAGATTTGTCATCTGCTAGTGAGAATCCGATTTGGGTGTCCAAATTAAGCAAACTAATCAGCCGTATGGACGAGCGTTAAGTTTGGTGGACTATCTTTAAAAAATGGGTAAGGTGTCTCTTTTAATTCGATAGGTTATCCGGTAACCATAATGGATGTCTAATATTTTTCTCATGTTGATGGATTGAGCTTTGCTTATTTGATACGTTGTTTGATAAATTATATACATTTAGTTCAATGTTATTAGAGTATAAATGTTTCACATATTTATCATATATATATATAACTAATAGAATTAATGATAGATTTTCTTTTAAAATCCTCACAAACTATTTTGCCAACAATTTGTTAATCAAATTATTGTATATAAGGTAATATAATTGGGTAGAGCTCTTTTTTCTTTGTTCAAAAATTGATAATTGATAATAAAGATATAATAGAAATAATATAATTACTAATACTATTTTAAAGTATAATTTGTTGGACTCAAGATTTTTTAAGTAATTATCTTTTAGTTTATATAATTTTAAAATATTCTTTTGATTTGCTAAAAGTATCATCCATTACTTCAATATTAGGTAGAAGGGTTTTCCATCCATTTAACGAGAAATCCGATCTTTTCGATTTGATTAGGTTTGGACCTCCTTTATTCAAGTTACAAAATACCTCTTATAAAATGAAATACCACTTCAAATTCAAATAATTTAAGTTTTATATAATAGTACTTAATTAAAATAAAATTTAACATAATTAAAAAAATAATATTACAGTAGAACAACTTAATAAAAAACAGAGTCTTTTTTCTCTTTCTAAAAATTACGCTCTCTCGCCTCTCTCTTCTAGGGTACGAGTTTCTCGTCGAACGATTTCGGTTGGTGTCTTCCTCCCCATCACTTCTTTGGTGGTTCTCGCGTGCGTGTCCATACACACGCATCCTTCTCTTTTCTGTCTTGGAATGGGGGCCTCATCGGATGGGAAATTAGGGCGAGAAATAGGGTGCTTTCATCACAATTTGGGGGAAAGTGAATTTAATTGGAAGCAAACGTTGATTATTGGCCAAATAGTTATCAGAGGTTTAATTTTTGAGATCGATGCTAATGATGAGAGATCTCAAACAGATCTGAAGCTTTCTGCTGATCTCCCCAAAGCACACTCCACCGCAGACCAAAAAGCTTCGAGTTCCGAGGTTAAGCAAAAATTAACTAATTTATTTTATTGTCTTGGATTTCTTTCCGTGCAGGAAATAAATAGGACAAATAGGAAGGCTACATCGGGGAGGCAAAGGGTCGAACAAAGGCGTGGGACTTTAGCACGCTGTGGATGGCTGACCAAAGAGAACCTCTGCAGATTGGGGTTTTCAAAAACAATAATGATAATAGGTAATAATGAAGTGGGAAAGAACAAGGAAAATAGCTACGCAATAGACCTTTACAATACCCAAGGCGCTCGAAGAACCCACCCAGCAAGGATTATCGTGTTCAAGAAGGCTAATGAAGAATCCATAAGGAGCTGTCTATTTAAACTCAGAATCGGGGAAAGGGTACCTTCAAACTCTCTCTCTACCAACTCCCTCCCTCCTCCTCCTCCTCCTCCTCCTCCTCCTCCTCCTCCTCCTCCTCCTCCTCCTCCTCTTCTTCTTCTTCTTCTTCTTCTTCTTCTTCTTCTTCTTCTTCTTCTTCTTCTTCTTCTTCTTCTTCTTCTTCTTCTTCTTCTTCTTCTTCTTCTTCTTCTTCTTCTTCTTCTTCTTCTTCTCATTAACTCACAGAAAGCTCTCCTTATTTTCTGTTTTAACTTCGTGTCCTTGTCTAGTCTTGTGGCTGTCTCTTTTGTGTGTGCAGGACTAAAAATGGCTACAAGAGATTATCACGCTCTGCCAATAGTACCACTAACTGATCACAAAGCTCGGAAATTGGGGGTTATTAACATTGGTTCGAAATCTAGGCTCTCTGAGAGCATGAAGGAGGAGAAATCCATACTTCTTAAAGCAATAGGAGACTCCCCGATTTATGTAGTTCAACTACGGAAGTTCATCGAGGATAGGTGGGGAATTCAAGGGCATTATAGACTATCAGAGGTTAAGAATAACATGTTTAAGCTTGAAATTTTCAATGAAAGAGAATTCAAACATGTTTGGGAGATGAGACCTGGTATCTATCAAAAGCCGCACCTTAGTATGACCATCTGGCCTTTGGTGGTGGATTTCAACGACCTTGTTAAAGATTATTCATCAATCTGGGTACAATTTAGAGGGCTCGCATATAAACAAAACAACATTGACACAGTGAAAGCTCTCGAAGTGTGTTTCATAAAGATAGAAGCTGTTGATTTCCCTACATTGCAGAACTGTGACGTCAAGGTTTTAAGGTTTCGTGCAAAAATCAACACTAAGTACCCCTACCCCCTGGAACATATCTATATCAAGAGGAAGGGGTGGCTTGGGTGGTGTTCCAGTATGAGAATACGGGGCTTCTTTGTTTTAGATGTGGTAAAATAGGTCATCAGTACGGGGACTGTCAAATCAAGAGCATCAAACAGGTGGAGGACATTGATGAACGCAGGAAGGTGTCCTGGAGCATCGATAATGTGGCAAAGTTTCCTCCGTTTAATCCTATTTATGGGTTACATATTAAAGCGAATGGTGAATTTACTAATTATCAATACAGTGATAAGAATGTTAAGAATGCAGGTCCAAACTATAGGAGCAACAACCCCATCCGTGGTATCCAAATTCATGAAGAAGAAGGAGATGTCCTGAGCAAATTCAATTATACCAAGAAAGGAAGCACGAGCAAAGCTCTCAATCAGGCACATAATGATGAAGAAAAAGAAAAAAATGACCAGGAATAGGAAGCCTGGAATAAACAGATGCACGACCTCCGTAATGAACTACATGAATCTACCCTTAAAATGGAGGCTTTCAAGAGGACCCATGGAATCACGGAGGATGGTGAGAATGGTAACGAGGGAGACATACGAGCAGCGCTAATGGCCTTTGAGGAGGAGATGAGGAAGATAAAAGGGAAGCAAGTAGCAAACCAAAGCTATACCTCTGATCAGAACATGGATACGTCATCTAACACTCAACAAACTATAAAAAGGAGAAGAGATGGGAAAGGAGTTCGAATAGAGACTGGTGGCGTGGAGGTGAACTAAAAAATGACTGGCAAATTCAAAAAACTTAGAGTTGTAGACCCAATAGAAAACATTGTAAACAATAATCAATTTAGTTAATGACTATCTTGGTAGAATCATGTTTTGTCAGAACTAATATCGACACTAGACATTATGTGGTGGTTCAATAGTTAAACACCCTTTCAAGGAGACCATCTAACTACCATTAAAACAATCCTAAAGTGATCAGTTCTAGGAAAGACAATAAATCAAAACACATAAACAAATATAAAGTAAGTAGCTAATATCAGATTAAAACATATAATTACCAAAGAAACTTAGATAGAAGAATTAGAATTCATAGTTTATACATGATGCAAAACCCAAGCTATGGGAGGTTTAGTTCATACCCGATGGAAATAAACTAAAAGAAATTACAAAAGACATCATCTTGCTCTCTACAATAAACTGGAAGAATAAAACCTTAAGAACTAATTACTATGAGGCAAGGATGATTTTACAAGTGATATAAGGGTGTATTTATAGGTGTTTAGAAGACCTAATTCGTTTTCTTGAGGAAGAGATAAAGTATTGGACTCCTAGCCCAACTCAAATTCGTATGGAAATAAAGATAAACACTGCTGGACCGTTTTGAGCATATCTTCTTCGTTATTGGTCGGTTTGAGCTCCATAAGATACCAAAAGAATCGTAACAGAATTATCTTTGTCCCTACGAAAGGAAATTACCAAAATCGGCCTATTTATTAGGTAAATCGCCACTTCTTTAGGCGTGTTCTGCAGAATTCAGATTTAGGCAGCTTTTCCTTTTCCATCTTTTTAGCTTTTGTTTCCTTATCTCCAATTACCATGCTAATCTCTTTCCATAAGTTGTAGTCTTTGACTTGGACTCTAATTAATCTCCATAATTATCTTTAAAGCTTCACACTAAAATAAACAATTAAACCCAATATGCTCTAAAAACAATAATTCAACAAATCAAGACTCAAAATAGGAAAGTGCACTATTACTCAAGAAAATCGACATTAATGACTTCTAAAACACTAAAAATGATGTCTCATCCTAACATAAATCTATCACAAATGAGGAGACATCAGAAGTGTTGGCGCGGTTTGGTTTCAATAACTCCTTTTTTGTTGAACCCTCTGGAAGTGCTTTCCCTTCTGGGGGGTTCTTGGTTTTGTGGCACTCGAATGTGCATCTTAGTATTTTGTTTAGTTGTAATTCCTATGTTATCGCGTTTATTAATGAACTTTCTTTTGCGTATTACATTGTATTTATACATGCCCCCAATGACTTTAAACTTAGACTCGAAACTTGGAATGAGATTACAAAGTGGAGCAAAGGGGTTAAAGAACCTTGGATAATCATTGGGGACTTCAATGAGATACTAAATATTATAGAAAAGCAAAGCAAGAATCAAGCTAACATAGATCATATTAATGCTTTCATTGATTTTACTCATAATAACTCTCTGGCAGAAATTAATTCTAACATATGTTTTTTTACTTGGTCAAACAGGATGGAAGGAGAGAAGAATGTCAAAACAAGAATAGATCGGGGGTTTACAACATATGAGTGGATGGAGAGATTTCCAAGATCACAGATTCATATTCCTCCGGCAATAGGGTCGGATCACTCCCCCTTACTCCTCCATTTTGATATGAATATGAAAATCGGAAAAAACACTTTAAATTTGAATCTAGGTGGCCAGATAATAATAATTGTAAAAGGGTCATCGATGATAGTTGGAGAATTCCCCAAGATAGAATACCTATACCAAACTTTATAAAAAAAGGGAATTTACAAAAAAAGAACTGAGTAAGTGGAGTTCGAAAAACTTTAGAAATCATGAAAAAACTATCAAAAACCTTCAAGATAAACTTATAAAGTTGAACAAAATAAATGATTGTAAGGATAATACCAAAGAAGAAAACGAAATTAAAGAAAAAATAAAAATAGAATATGAAAAAGAAGAAAAATATTGGTGCGATAGAGCTAGACAAAATTGGCTTATTTACGGGGACAAAAATACGATTTTTTTTCATTTAGCCACCATTAAACGAAGGAAACTAAAGAGAATTACTAGAATTAAAAATAAAGATGGAAATTGGACGGATGACTCAGAGGACATTAAAGGTTGCTTCCAAGATTATTATAGAAATCTTTTTAAAGAAAATGTAGGGGACGAAGAACTAATGCAAAAGGCCATCGAATTCATTAAACCACGTGTTACGAACAGTATGAACGCGGAGTTAACAAAGAAACCGACTATTGAAGAAGTTGAGAAAGCAGTTTCAGAATTGTCAGCTTCAAAAGCTCCTGGACACTATGGACTTAATGGTAAGTTTTACAAAGAATTTTGGGATATTATAAAAATTGATGTAATACAGGTTATTATGGAGTTCTTTGAAAACAATTGCTCAGTGGAAACAATCAATGACACATTAATAACGCTCATCCCAAAAGGTACGATACAAGAGAACTTAGGATACTTCAGACCAATTTCTTGTGTCAATTTCATTTACAAAATCATTACAAAAATTCTTTCTAATCGATTAAGAGAAATTATGAACAATATTATCTCCCCAACGTAATCGGCTTTCATCAAAGGTCGAGAGATCCAGGATAATATGATTATTGCACAAGAGATCTCCTTTTTTATGAGTAGGAAACGGAAAAATAAGAAACATATGGCGGCTATTAAAGTCGACATGGCTAAGGCATATGATCAGGTAAGATGGACCTTTATTTTTAAAGTTCTGGAGAAGCTAGGGTTTTGCGAAACTTGGATAAATTGGATGAGGAATTGTATCACCTCTGTTTCTTTTAATATTAACATTAACGGGGAAAGATTGGAAAACTTCAAACCAGGTAGGGGCCTCAGACAAGGTGACCCACTCTCCCCTTTTTTGTTTCTATCATGACTGAATCTCTCATTAGCATCATTGATCATTACATTAGAAAAAAATGATTAATGGTATCAAAATTAACAGGAATTGTCCGACGATTTCTCACCTTTTGTTTGCAGATGACTCTCTATTTTTTATTGACTTAGAAGGAACGAATATTGATCATTTAAAGGAATGTTTTGACATATATTGTGCGGGGTCGATACAACGAATCAATTTCCACAAATCGGCCATCATCTTTAGCAAAGAAACACCTAGTAATATCAAAAATGAAATAACGATAAAAATGGACATCGAAGAAACGGAGGATCTGGGATATTATCTAGGTATACCACTTTGTCATAAAAGATCAAAGGTAGAATCTCTAGAATGGATAGCAAAAAAAGTGTTTAAAAATACAGAAGGATGGAAAGCAAAACTTCTTTCGGAGGGGGCAAAGAAGTACTCATTAAAGCAATCCTCCAGGCCATTCCCAATTACTATATGTCTATTTTTTCTTTTCCAATTAATTTCTGTAATAAACTCATTTCTGCCATTTCTAATTTCTGGTGGAGTTCAGGTGAAAGAAACAGGATACATTGGGTAGCATGGAAAAAAATATCTGTTAGCAAATTAATCGGAGGTCTGGGATTTAAGGATTTCAGAAAAATGAACACAGTCCTATTAGCAGCTCAAGCTTGGAGACTAATGAATAGCCCGGATAATCTAGCAGCAAGACTCCTTAAAGGTATTTATTTTAATAAATCTAGTTTATTAACATGTAAACTTAGACAAAGCAGGACTTGGAGCTGCGCAAGCATTATAGAAGGAAGGGACTTTATCACAAAACGCGGGATAAAAATGATAGGAAACGGGAAAGACACAAATATCTTGAATGAGAGATGGATATATACTAAATGGAAATTAGAGAAACCGGAAGGATCAAATCTCACAAAAGTTAAAGAACTAATGAAGGATGGTAAAGATGAATGGGACTTTGAAAAACTCGATAACCTCTTCCCAGAACCAATTATACATCTTATCCGGAGAACAAAAATAAAAGAATTTGATACGAAAGATAAATTTATTTGGCCCTTTTCAAAAGATGGTAAATACGATACAAAAACAGGATACAAAGTGATGATAGAAGAGCAAAACATTAATAAAGCCACAACAACGGGGACTAGAGTAATGTAAGAATCAGAAATTTGGAAAACTATATGGAACTCCAACATCCCCAAGAAGATAAAGCTATTTATGTGGCGATTGGTTAATAACGCAATCCCAACTAGAGATAATTTGTATAAAAGGAAGTGTGCAGATGCCACAAACTGCTTATGGTGTAATCACGAAAAAGAGGATGTAGAACACATACTTCTACATTGCACTATGTGCAAGGATATTTGGGCAGGATCTATTCTACATATAAAAATTCGAGATATACAAGAGGACAAGATAGATGAGTGGTTTCTTAAGATCATTAAGACGTTCACAAAAGGAGGATGGGATGAGAAAGTAATACGAGACTTTATAATGATCAACCTGTGGAACATTTGGAAAGCAAAGATGAAAGCAATACATGAAGGAGTAGCAGTTAATGGAACAGGGATCAATATTGCGTCAAAAAAATTAATGCAAGAAGTTCATGGGATTAATTGGCTCATAGAAAATTACAAAGGACTAAATAACAGAGAGGAAACGAACGAGGGTACCAATAGAGACGAACAAGATCAAGATATTTCTTTTTTCTGCGATGCATCCTTTTCAAATAAATGGGAACCCACTGGAGTTGCAGTTCTAGGTTTTCACAAGGAGCACAACACACCTATTGAACACATCGATACTCTAGAATGCAACTCGGCTCTGGAAGGTGAAGCAAGGGCAGTCCTCAAAGCCACACAAATTGGTGCAAATTTTCCAGGAAAAAAGTTAGTAATCCACTCAGATAACCTTGAGATTGTTCAAGGTATAAAGCAGGTGTCAGCAGTACGTTGGAATATCCAACCCATGCTACAAAAAATTATCCACAATGCTGAATAGCTGGGGCAAGTTTCCTTCAAACATATCAATAGGAAGCTCAACAGTAAAGCAGATAAATTGGCGAAAGAAGCTAGGCACGCGGCAACCTCTTTTAATCGAAATACGATTAGTATTTTCGATTTGTCCTCTTTGTTTAGTAAATTAGGAATATGATGATTGTTTTTGTTTCCGGTGCTTAGGCACCTCCTAACGTCCAAAAAAAAACAACTTAATGAATAAAAAATTAAATATAATACTAATAATTAATATTACAAATATGGTATAGACGAGGCGACTGTCATGAAACTTCGTTATGAAGGTTGGGTTCAATGTTATACGGATTTGACAGAGGATGAAGGATGGAATTTAATGAAGGAGAACAGGGCGCATGAGAAATGTTCCGATCTGAGAACAATGGGGAAGAATACTACATGATGGAATTTAGCAGTTTGGACTGGTTTATGTTGGATCGTTATTTATTGGTGGAGTGTGAATGAGTACTGGGCTTATAGGGCTTATTTAGGAAATAGGAAGGGAATAAAATGGAACAATTAAAAAAATTGGGCAAATATAAATGCTAAGGATAGTAGTGGGCTTGGTTGGATCAAATTTTATAAGCTAATGGAAATTAAAATTTGGGTCAAATTTAGTTTGTTGAGAAGAAACATGAATTGGAAAAGGTATGATTATTTGGATATTAGCAATAGTGTGATAGGAATGTGGAATTTATATAGAATATTAAGTGCTAGCGAGTGAAAAAGGGTTATTATGAGACGCGAAGGGGTAAAGATTAATTTAATCAGGGATATCCAGTCTGTCCCAAGACGTCCGAGGAAGTTCAGTGAGTACGTTGGTTTGGAACTGTCAGGGTAATACGGGTGTCCTTGACAAAATCCAGTATCAAGTCCGCGATAAGAAGGTACAAACCAGGTGTTGCTTGTTTTTTTGAAACCATGTTATGTGCTAAAGATGCTATTAATGTCTTAAAAAACTTTAAATATGTGAATAGTTATATTAGGGATCCTGTCGAAAATGCTTACCATTCCGGCGACATTTTAATTATATGGCAAGCGGATATTAAGTTAGAAGTTATTATGTTTAGTCAGCATTTTGTAATCATATATATTAATGATGTATATGTTCCCTACTATATTGTATGTGAGCATGCCATAGATAATTTTGAACAATGGTTAAAACTGTGGGAAGTAATAACTATATGGAATAACCATGGATAATTATTGGCGACTTCATTAATATTCAGAATAATTATGAAAAATTGAGTAACACACCCCTGAATAATAGACGTATACAAGAGTTTACCTTATTTATCTCGAATAATGGTCTAATTGAAATTCATTCTCATGGTTGTTATTTTACATGGACTAATAGAAGGGCTGACAAACTCGTCAAGGTCAAACTTGATCGAGCTTTTGCTTCCAGTGATTGGTTGAACAGGTCTACATACGCACAAATTTTATTTCCACCGGCAGTTAGATCAGATCATTGCCTGTTGATTTTACAACATGATCAATCAATGAATATAGGACAAAGATGGTTCAAATTCGAGACAATGTTGGTTGAACACGAACAGTTCAAAGAAGTGGTTAAAATAGTGTGGGGTGACCTTGGGTAAGAGGAATCCTTACCTATTTAAATAGAAAAAATAGATCATACTATTATATCACTTAACAGATGGAGCAAACAAACTTTTAAGAACAATGCAAATAAAATTAAGGAATTGACGAACTGGTAATATTAGAAAATCAAGTTCATACAAAAGAAGGATATGAAGAACATGTACAAATCAAAGAGGAGATAAAAAAAGTATATGAAGCTGAGGAGAAATACTGGTATGATCGAGCGAGGAAAGGATGGATAAAATATGGGGACAAAAATACAAATTTTTTATACCTGTCTTCTATCAGTATACGAAACGCGAACCGGATAAATCGCATAAAAAATAGAGATGGAATTTGGAAAGAGGAAATATCAGAGGTCAGAAATAGTTTTCAAGATTAGTATATTTAAAGAGCGTAATACAGATTGCATGGAAGAGGCAATATAAGGCATTACAGAGAAGATTACGGCATAAATGAATGACAAATTAACTCAACAACCAACAATGGAAGAGGTCGGAAAAATGGTCTTTGACATGTCGCCATCCAAAGCGCCAAGACCAGACGGACTAAATGGTGGATTGTATCAGGAATATTGGCATATTATAAAACATGATGTGTTACTAATGGTTCAGGATTTTTATCAATAATAATATTTCTCTCGATGAGCTAAATGAAACATTGATTACTCTAGAAACAGAAGAAAAAATATATGACTGTCGACCGATCTCATGTGTTAATTTTAGTTATAAAATCATTGCAAAAATATTGGTGAACATGTTACAAGAATTCATGAATAAACTATTATCTCCCACACAGGTAACATTCATCTAAGGGAGAGCGATCCATGACAATATTCTAATAGCGCAGGAAGTCTCTTTTTCTACATGAAAAGTAAAAGGAAAAATGTTAAACCAATGGCAGCAATCAAACTAGATATGGAAAAAACTTATGATCAGGTAAGATGAGATTTTATGTTATTAGTTTTGAAAAGGCTAGGGTTCAATGACAAATGGATTAATTGGATCTCGAACTGCTTATCATCGGTTACGTTTCAAATCAATTTTAATGGTGAGAGGCTACGTAAATTCAAACTAGAAAATGGACTAAGACAAGGAGATCCTTTATCTCCTTTCCTATTCTCCTAAATGACAAAATCTCTTGTAAGTCTAATTGAGAAAAAAGTGGAACAACAAAAATTTAAAGGTATTCAAATCACAAGAAATTGTCTGGTTATTTCACACTTACTATTTGCTGATGATTCATTATTTTTCCTAATAATTGAAGGAAATGAGATTGAAGAATTTCGGGACTGTATAACTAGATATTGTGCAAGTTCTAGACAACAAATTGATTTTGATAAATCTTCGATCTATTTCAGCCAGGACACACCAGCTGAGCAAAGGGTACAAGTAAGTAATATACTGGGCATAGAAGAGAAAGACGATCTAGCAAAATACTTAGGTATTCCCTTATGCCATAAAAGATCAAAGGTACAATCATTACAATAGATAGCAAAGAAATTGTTTGAAAAAACGAAAGGCATGCACACTTGTTATCAGGCGGGGTAAAAGAAGTGCTTATCAAAGCTGTCTTACAAGCACTACCAACCTATTCGATGTTTATTTTTTCTTTTCCTATTACATTCTGCAACAAATTAATATCTGCAATTTCAAACTTTTGGTGTAACTCAGGGGAAAAATCACGGATACACTGGATGGCTTGGGAGAAATTAGCAGTTATCAAGTTACTAGGAGGATCGGCCTTCAAGGATTTCAAGCGTATGAATACATCATTACTGGCGGCGCAAGCATAAAGGATACTAAATAATCCCAACACATTAGCAGCTCGACTGCTAAAAGGTATATATTTCTCAAAAAGTAACTTTCTCGATGTTAAGATAAGACAATCTCGAACATGGTCTACTAGAATGAAGTGATCTGTTTAAGAAATACGGATGATACCAAATAGGAAATGGATAATATTATTAATATTTGGATTGATAAATGGTTAGACATGCAACTGAAGCTAGAATAGCCTAATGAGTGTACCATACAATAAGTCAATGAGTTATTGATTAATGAAACTACATAATGGAAAAAGGAGTCAAAGCCAATAATTCTGATTATCTTGAGTGAAAGAATACTCTCGAAGGACAAGAAATATAAGTTTATATGGCCATATGCAACTAATGGAGAATATGTAACAAAACATGTTACAAATTGCTTATGGATCATGAATTGTTTTAAGAGCCTCACCAGTCGGAAAACATACCATCGGGAAGTAGCTTATGGAAGACAATATGTAGGTCGAATGTACCAAATAAGGTACGAATATTCAATTGGAAAGCTTGTAATAATGCAATCCCAACTGGTAAGAATTTAGAAAAAAATAAATGTGAAGTAGTAGCAGAGTGTAGATGGTGTAATATAGAAAAAGAAACAATAGTACATCTACTCCTTACATGTGGGGTTGCAAAAATGGTTTGGGCTGGATCAACATTACAAATCAACATCCAACCTAGCGAAATAGATTTGGGACAATGGTTGATAAAAATAGTAGAGACCTATACCAATGGAGGATGGCAAAAAGAAATAGTAATATCTACGTTCTACTTACGATTTGGAACTTGTGGAAAGATAAAATGAGAAGCAGGCACAACAATTAAGAAATAGAACCAGATGAGATAATCTGGATCACCAATAGAAGTATGACTGAGCATTTTGGGAGCGATTGGTATAGAAATGAACAGACCAGAATATGAGAACAGAGAGACCAATAACAGAAGACGGCGGTGTTGTTTTTCAAACCAATATCGCGTTTACTTGTGATGCGTCGTTTGATCAGGCACATAATCCTACGGGAGTTGGTATTGTACAAATTAAGAAAAGTGATGGCTCTCGAGTAGATCATAGCACGAGTATATTATGTAACAGAAGGAAAAGCTCAAGTAGACATAACTGCTTTGGAAATAGGGAAGCAATATCCGAATGAGGAGAAAACTATCTTCTCAGATAACCTTGAAGTAATTCAAGGAATCAAGCAAGTGTCAACCACTAGTTGGAGACTCAAGCCATGGGTAAGACATATAAACACACTGGCAACAAAGGTTGGCCCAATCTACTTTGAACATATCCTACGATGGCTTAATACCAGAGCAGACACGCTAGCAAGAAAGGCCAGACATAGGGCGATGAAAACATTGGGGTGATATGTTGATTCAGTTCTCTAAATCAGGTATAGGGTAATTTTATGATTGTGATGTCTTAGTTTGTAATTTACTTAAATGTAAAAAAAAAACTTTAAAATAAATAAACTATTTTTTTAAAAGAATAGAATAATTTTTTTTTGTATTTAAACAAAATTATATATTAGAAGGGGTATTTGTTAAAAGAAACCTAATAAAGGTACTTAATTGTTAAATATAGCCTTTAATAATTTATTTTATAAAAATATCTAATGAAATAATTATTTATATAAAATATCCTCTATATCTTTTTATACCTTTACTACTCTTATTATTAAATATTTTTTAAATACAATCTTTACTTTTTAATATTAAATAAATAACAGGACACTTCCATCACCACCACCACCACCACCACCACCACCACCATGTATTTAACCACCGCTACAGCCACCACAATCACAACCACCACCACAACCACCACCACCACCTACTACTAATTACACTACACACGCGTGCGTCCGTGATTTTTTTAAAAATCGTCATAACTTATTCTAAAAAAATCTAAAAAATAAAAAGATTGCATTTTTGGATAAAACATATAATATTTACGTCTATGATTTTTTTGTTTTTTATAGTTCTTTTTCGCAAAAATGAAATTCATTGTTCTAAACATGAAATTCACTTCATTGTTCGAAACAGTGAATTTTTTTTCGCAAACATGAAATTCACAGCTGAAACAATGAATTTCATGTCTGCAAAAAAAAAAACCATAAGCGTAAATATTAATCTACTTTATCCAAAAATGAATTTTTTTTATTTTTCTGATTTTTTTAAAATTAGTTATGACGGTTTAAAAAAAATCATAGACGCGTGCGCGTGTGATCAAATTAGTAGTAAGTGGTGGTGGTGGTGACGGTGGTGGTGCTTGTGGTGATGGTGCTTGTGGATTCGTTGAGTTTGTAGTGATGGTAGTGGTGGTGGTGGTTGTTGTGGTGGTGGTAGTAATAGGGTGGTGGTGGTGCAACGGTATTTTTGTCAAGAGATGTTTTTAATTAATAATTTTATTACGGGATGTTTTTAGCAAATAAGTTTTTTAGGCATTTATAGATTAATTACTCATATTAAAAAGTAAATTATAATTTTTTTAAAAACACGATATTTCCCTTGATGTCAACATTGACTTCAGCATGTTGATTTCGTTTAACGTCCTCATCGTCTATAAAGAACATATCTGATTTGAATTGCAAAAGACAACCCATATATGTTGAGAAAACACTCAAAATACACAACATTGACAAATGTTTCCCTCAGTCATGGATGTGCTCAAGTTGTTTCGAAAATCATCTATCATTGCCATTACAACTCACTGAAGCTCTATATCCGCCGTCATAGGAGCTCGATTGAGCTCAAGATATTCCATTAAACTCTACTTCGTTCGAGACCTTCGATATGATATTTTTGTCATCGTGAAACCATAGATCCACCTTCGAACCGTCGTGACTCTAACAATAAGAATCATAAGAAAGAATTTTCGGTGAGCAGGGAGGGATGAGTAGAAAGTATTTTCAGCCAATTGAGTTTTGATTGTGTGTAAAATAGAGTTTGTTGAAATTATAATTAAATAAATATTGAGGGTTTTGTTGGAATTATGCCCTATCCCCGACCGTCTTGTAATAAATTGAGCACAAGTGTTTACTGTACACGATAATAGTTATCCCTACAATTTTGAGTAAAGAAATTGTTTCCTCGAATCTATGACAAGCTTTTATGATTATGGTATTAATCTACATAATATGAAGGCAGGTCCTTTGATTAAGTTACGAACTAGATACCATAAGGTGTTATGATAATGAGAATCTAGCTCATAGGACTTAATCTAAACATGTTCTTAATCGTAGGATCATCGAGTTAGGACCTCGATGATCCGGTTAGATTAATATGTAGCTAACGAGTATTTATTGAATAAATATCGGTAGTTCTCGTTTACCGAGTTAGGTTTATAGATAATGCACATAGAGATGTGATTATCAACCTGACTAAAACTAGAGATTCCTAATGGTTAATTACCTTGAACTGTCAAGTAGGTTAATCTCTAGAAGGAATTTTATGCTTGTAATCCTTTGACCTGAGATCATCACTACTGTTGTGTATATGCTTGTTGTGTTTTGATACTGGACTTCTAGTATGTCATAATTCTAGTCGAAAGGATATTGGACACAACTAAGTATGTATGCTCCTAGGGATGAGTCAAGATGGAATCTATCAACTCTAGGTAAAGAGTTTGAGTTCTACGATGTCATAAGATTATAACGATTGTATTAAGTCCTTGGCCAAGGTGATAGAATGAATGAAGAAAGATGTTTCTTAGGTCATTCGTCAATCGTTGATAATCGACGTGTAACGTAGTTTGTTTTTCTAAATGGGATTTGACAGTTGTACCATATCCCAGGATAATCCGGAGCTGTAAAGATAGAGGGAATACGTGTATGATCCTTCACCGGGTTCTTTGTACATAGTTACTTCACGTTCTCCGGTCGTTGGGGAGTGTTGTTAGACACCAACCTCGATTAGTGTTTAATTTAATTAACTACTACCGGTTTAACGATGAACACACGTAGTCGCACACTAACGAGTGCATTGAACTTGCTTCATGACGTTAATTAATTTTATTATTAAATAATAAATATTAATTAATTATATACTTGGAATATTGGTATATTAATTTGCTAGCACAAATTAATATTCTAATATAGGACTGATCTAAGACAAAAGAGAAAAAAAGAAAAAAAATGATTGACTAGTTCGTGGATCAAACCATGTACCTCCAGTAATGTGAAATGTGTCACTAACCGCTGGGCTAGTCAAGTGTTTTTGTATGATGAAGAAGGTCCAAGTCCATTTAACAAGTGGTAATGGACCAAATTATTAAGATAATTAAATTCATTATACGTTCCTGACTTTTCCTATTCTTTGTCTTTTCATTTTCTTCTGTTGGGTTTCTAATATAATGAGAGTCATTATACAGAGATAACTTCTCATCAGTTTTCTTCGAAGAAAAAACCCCACAAGAAAGAACAAGCATTTTTTTTGGTTTCCAGGTCTGAATTTTGATTCTAAAAGCAAGACTCAAACTCGGTATGCAAAGCGTGGAGATTTCAAGTTTTTGAAGTTGGGATTGGGCAATTCGATTTTCATACAACAACTTATGGTATGTAATCGAATTTTTCTTTGTTTTAAATTCTTAAATCACAACTAGATGGTTTTAGGATTGCAATATATTTTTTCCACTGCGTATATTCGATATAACAGGTATTGCGATTCCTTCAATTGGTATCAGAGCCAAATGTTGCGATTTAGGTATTTAAACATGATTTTATTGAATAATATATGAGTTTTTAATTTTCAGAGTTATATGTGATATAACTGTTGTAAATAAAAATTGGTTTTTCTTATGATGATAAGGGATATCTACTCTCTTCATTGTAAGGGTTAATGTATTTTTTTGACAAATAAGTGAACGGCCAAAATAATGTATTTATTTTTAAAGGTCAAGACTTTAATCAAAAGAAAAAGATAGAAAATTGTTTCTGTATTTATTTATTTTTTTCTGATTAATTTTACAGTTAGTGCTATGTTATTTCATGTGATGTGATGATAAGCTGTATAAATTAGATGGTACCCTTTGTAATTGTTGTTTTATAATAATTATTTATAAAAAGGAAAAGAGCCAATTGTTGATTGATGCCTATTAAAAAACTTATTTAGAAAAAGGTGCCTAGAAAAAAGTATTTATTGAAAACAGCCTCCTTATAATTAACAATTAAAAAATAAGAAAAAAACTAATAAACACGCGCGCGTCCGTGAAATTTTTTTAAAATCGTCATAACTAATTCAAAAAAAATCAAAAAAATCAAAAAAAATTATATTTGGATAAATCAAATTAATATTTACGTCTATGATTTTTTTCGGAATTTTCTGAATTTTTTGATTTTTTTTGATTTTTTTAATTTTTTTTTCGCAGACACGGAATTTCATGTTTAAAACATGGAATTTCATGTTTATTTCACGGTTTAAAACATGGAATTCCATGTTTAAAACATGGAATTCCGTGTCTGCAAAAAAAAAATTAAAAAAATTCAAAAAAATCAAAAAAAATCAAAAAAATTCATAGACGTAAATATTAATTAGATTTATTCAAAAATATTTTTTTTTTAATTTTCTGATTTTTTTTGAATTAGTTATGACGATTTTAAAAAAATTTCACGGACGCGCGCATGTGATGGAATTAGTAAAGGTATAGAAAATATAAAGGGGATGTTTTCTATAAATAATTACTTCATTAGGCATTTTTTTATAAATAAGATTATTGAAGGCATAAAAAAACAATTAGAGAGTTTAAGGAGGATGTTTTCAACAATAACCCCAAAGGAAAATCTACAGATCCCCCTGTAAGCAGAAGTGTAGTAGTACTTGTGATAAAAATTGTTTTTACCTATTATCTTTTTTTTTTTTTTTTTTTGTTCAAACCTATTATCTTTTGATTCGTTTATGAATTACGTGTTAAAAGAATAAGTACTTTACTGTTAAAGTTTTTCATGTGATGAAGGAAAGGAAAAAAAGGTTTTGTGATATTAAAAGAATTTTGACCGCCGCCTGCAATAATCAAGAGTTGATTGGTAAATTGTTACTAACAATCACGTGTGCGTTACCCCTATCCATATATCCTCCTCTCCCTCTCACAATACTGACGAAGTGATTTCTGCTCGTAGGGATGATCCGGTTATGGGTGGTAATAACCCTGTTTCTCCTTCTTCTGGGTCCTCTACCCCTATGGTGTCGCCAAGTACTTATTTGGTTGCTAATACCCCCATACATGATTCCTCCTTCTCTTTCTCCGAGATCCCCATTTCCATGGAGCGTCCAGAGGAGGAGAGATGTGGCCCTAGCATTAAGAAACGCAAGCTGACCCATGCGGAGATGGTCGGGTTTAAGGAAAGTGAGGATGGCTTGGTGGAAGTTCCTCTTCTTGACATGGCAGTTGATGTGGTCCCTCTTACTACGGTGGTCCCTGATGATGTGGGCGGTTGCTCTCAGCAACCCCCACTAGAGCCATGATCGGAGTTTTTTGGAACTGTCAAGGGACGGGGTCCCCCTTGACGGTCCAAAACCTTAGGGAAATCATCTCTAAGGATAAACCCCGGGTCATCGGGCTTTCAGAGACGAAGACCAAAAGGAAGAAGATGCTTATTTTGGCGAAGAAATTAAAAATGAATTTGCTGTGGAGTGTGGATCCGGTGGGACTCTCTGGTGGTTTGGCTGTTTTGACTGTTGATGGTTGGCAGGCTGATGTAATTTCTTTTTCTAGTAATCATATTTCTCTTTCTGCTTCTGATGATTTTAACTCTTTTTGGTATTTGCATTTTGTGTACTCGTTACCTAATGATTCTAGTAAAAAGGTTTTATGGGATTATATTCATGATGTTTCTATCAATAACCCCCTGGCCCCTAATCTGTTTATTGGTGATTTTAATGACATACGATTGGATCAAGAAAAAGTTGGGGGGTTGAGGAAGAATCCAACGGAAATGCGCCTTTTTAATAGTAACATAATCCTTAATGAACTGGCTGAAATCCCCTCTAAGGGTTGTTCTTTTACTTGGAGGAATAATAGGAGTGAGGAGAGCTTGATACTTCAAAAACTTGATAGAGGGTTGGGCTCTGCTTCATGGTTTGAT
>JARWIR010000422.1:0-26006 GCA_029959085.1 Nemophila menziesii
GCAATTTACAAACATACATACAAAATGAATCATGCCTCTGAATCTACGAAATGTATATTCATAATAGCCAAACAAATGAAAAAAAGATTCAAATGAGACTTACCAAGACTAGAAGAAATATAACTTCACATGTTGTCCCATGAATGACGAGATGGAGTAACTATTAATAGTAGAATCATTGGTGTACACCAATCATTCAACTTCCAGAGAGGAAATGTACCCAAACATTTCAAGCAGTTAATATGGAAAATGATTAAGCAACTAAGTAACTAGCAAACACATCCGACTTTAGATCCTCCTCTACATCCCCCTATAAGAAATATACCAAAATGCATCACTCTAAGAACTGGAAGTGCAAGTGGAAGTGAGGAAGGAAAATTTACATGTGGCAAGGGGATCATAGGACAAAGAGTGAGTCTGTGCGTGCAAGAAGACTTTATCCAAACAACTCTAGTATCTATCATAAACTTGACAATCCTCTTATCGTTATTTAATACTAAAGAACCATCCAATTTATTACTCAGAAGGGCAATAGGAAAATCTAGTATATAATTACTCAACGTCTTCTTCATGTTCATCTAACACAATGGTAGCTAAAACTCATTATGCTTCATTGTCTCCTGTTGTTCCTTTCTTTGACAATCTAGCAACATTGCTTCACAAAACGCCATATCATCTGCCTTCTTACTACACACAAATTATATGATTAAATTACAACTCAAGCACGTTAATAGTAAAAGGATAGAAAGTAACCAATATTAAAACAGAGCAAGAAGAAAATTACCTTCCTCAAACAAATCAGATTTTAACAAATAAATTGGTTACTAACGACTCTGCATGACTGAATCATCTTCCAAGATTTTTACCAAGAGTCGATAATACTAATAGTTATTTTTTTCCAAATTCTCACATGCGATTGAAAAGTGAAGATGGTGTAGATGTATTTTCATAGATAAAAATTGAAGACATTGATCTCCTATATTAGTATTGAAAAGTTTTGAGCCATGTAGACCATCATTCCTTTTCTAACATTAAAATCACAAAACCATATTTGTTGGATACAAATATGAAAACTGAAAATCTAATATTTCTGCGTGATTTTAATCCTAATTCAAAAGAATTGGGTGAAAATTGTATCATGGACCAATGATGGCACTAAATTGTAATACAATACTTTTTAACAAATTCTCGATTAGATTTTTGAAGTGATGGCTACTAGTAATATGACTTGATAATTTTAGACATTAAATCATAATATGTGAAATTAAGCTTGACATAGTACGCTATGAGACGAAGATGTAAACGAATGTACCTATGAGAAGAAAATTAACATATTGTAATTGAACTAACTCTAGTAAAATTTATGGGGTAAATCGTTTTAAGAGAGGGGAAAATGAAAATCTGAGAAAAAAGATACGTAGTTTGTATATGTTATAATAATGTTTTTTGTTCCGTACTCTCTGTCTCTCTCTCTATATTTATAAAAGTCCGTACATTCGTAATAGAGCTTCTACTAACACAATTGAAAGCCTTAAAAACATTAAATTTACTTATTATAGCTGCATAAGTGTCATAAACATATTTAAAGGCCTATGTTAAAGTCCTTTCATATTTTGGACTCACTAGTTGCTCGTCCTATGTTAAAGTTCTTTCATATATTTTTACAACTCTCAAGGGAAGACACTAAGATTGTAATTCTTAGAATGTTGCCAATATAAAACACCGATGTGAAATAAACCTTTTTTTCAACTCTCATTTTCTCTTTAAAATGTCGCAATTTTACGTGATTTGATATTTTTTTTAACATTACTTAATACTTCTTGGGTATGCCTTTTTAATAATTTTGTTATTATCTAATATAATTATGATTGTGGTGTAAATAGTAATTACATGAATCATGGACGGAAATATATAGATTGGTATATTAAATGAAAAAAATGAAATTCAAAAATATTATATCAAAACTAATATATAAATATATTTTTTTCATTGTATTGGAGAATTCCTTAACTAAGGTTCAATATAAAAAATAAAAACTCAATTACTAGAGCAACTATAAACCTCATAAACAGTTTTTCTCTTTATTGAAACACTTCTCATTCAAGAAGAAAATCTTATCAGATATTTGCCGCCAGCAGTAGTGACGAATATTCTCCAGAAGCTACTGTCAATACCCTTTTATATTTGTGATGTTAGTGTGTTATTTTAGTTGAAATTGAGGTTAACCTCCTCCTCCTCCTAAAGGTGACAAGACTGGCATTCTTGAGGAAGATCACAGTTATAAACTATGATATTTGTTGATGAAGTTGATTGTGAATCAATTTATTATTTCTCTAAAAGAACAATGTTTTTGCAACTATTTTACTGTCAAAACATCTCTGTTCTCAACAATTCCCCTGTTAAACGGAACCTAAAACTGTAAAAGAATATAAAAAATCAAATCGATCAGATCTGTATCAATTGGTCAAATAAAAATATATGGCATTGCAATATACTATTAACAATAAAAAATCGTACCTGTTTTTGAGTATTTTATTGAAATGTAATGGCTAACGATCTAAGATCTACTATAAAGAATTGCATTTTGCCGGGAGATCTTGATCGCAAGCTGCCATTCCAAAGAAACATAATACAAAATAAATAAGTACTACAAATTGAGATACTAAAGGCTATGGGTGCATCCTTTGAATAATATAAATGAAGAGAATTTATGTATTGTGTGGGTTTATATTTAAAAGCGGCGGAGTTAGGGTTTAATACAAACTTATGTTTTGGTGACAACAAAGGATATGATTTAGGGTAAATTATATTAGAGGTTGCTAAAGTATTTCAGTAGTTCTGTTTAGCCCACTTGATTAAAATGGGTTCCAAACAACCCATTTAACAAATAAAATCATTCTCTTCTTTTAATGTAATAATATCATTCCAAATCGCCTATTCCATTAAATTGAGGTTAAAAATTGTTGTTTCTAGGCTAATTAAGGAAAGATTGTCTTCCTTAAAACTTTCACCTTTTTGATTCAAAATTTCATTCTCAAAGAACCCGATTTCAACTCCAAAGCTTTTGGAATCATTTAGATGCCGTTGTTGAAAAACATGAAACTATCAAGAAGGAGTTTAATATCATTCGATGATCTGGAGGTTAATATCATCCAGCATAATCAATACTTACGATCTAAGAATTTTATCTTGAACATAAATATAGGCAATGTCTCTTTAACAAAATTGATAGTTATTCGACATCTTCAATTAATTAATCTTATTTTCTTAAAAGAAATCCACGAGGGTGAATAATTTCGTGATCAATTAATGAAACACGTTGGAAATGAATTTGATTTTAATTGGCAGCCACATCGTGTTGTAGACTGGGAAATGTTCAAGAAAAGACTTCATTCTTTGTAAAATTATATACATTTTTTCGAAACATAACACAACATAAAAGAGATAAATACTTCCAGAGTTTTGAATAAGTTCTTTGAATTGTGATGGTTTTCTCTCTTTGGAATAATATTAACGTATCGTCATCTTTCTTGAAAGTCATAATATTTTTGAATATCACAATTTACACGGTATGGATTGAAAACTTAAAATTGTTAAAAGAAGCAACCTCATAATTTTTCATCTATTAGTAATTTGGTATAGCCCGAGACAATATTTATGAAACAACACCTGAAACATTTCATCATTTAAGGAATCTCGAGTAAAAACATTCAAACAAGTTTCTCCATATAATTAAAAATTTATAAGTTGTTGCTCATCTAAAATCTAAGATTAATATCTTGAATATTCAGGGAGGGAAATTTTTAAATTACACGTAGATGCAAATACCTGAAATTACACGATAATAACTTGCAATTTACAAACATACATACAAAAATGAATCATGCCTCTGAATCTACGAAATGTATATTCATAATAGCCAAACAAATGAAAAAAAGATTCAAATGAGACTTACCAAGACTAGAAGAAATATAACTTCACATGTTGTCCCATTGAATGACGAGATGGAGTAACTATTAATAGTAGAATCATTGGTGTACACCAATCATTCAACTTCCAAGAGAGGAAATGTACCCAAACATTTCAAGCAGTTAATATGGAAAATGATTAAGCAACTAAGTAACTAGCAAACACATCCGACTTAAGATCCTCCTCTACATCCCCCTATAAGAAATATACCAAAATGCATCACTCTAAGAACTGGAAGTGCAAGTGGAAGTTGAGGAAGGAAAATTTACATGTGGCAAGGGGATCATAGACAAAGAGTGAGTCTGTGCGTGCAAGAAGACTTTATCCAAACAACTCTAGTATCTATCATAAACTTGACAATCCTCTTATCGTTATTTAATACTAAAGAACCATCCAAATTTATTACTCAGAAGGCAATAGGAAAATCTAGTATATAATTACTCAACGTCTTCTTCATGTTCATCTAACACAATGGTAGCTAAAACTCATTATGCTTCATTGTCTCCTGTTGTTCCTTTCTTTGACAATCTAGCAACATTGCTTCACAAAACGCCATATCATCTGCCTTCTTACTACACACAAATTATATGATTAAATTACAACTCAAGCACGTTAATAGTAAAAGGGATAGAAAGTAACCAATATTAAAACAGAGCAAGAAGAAAATTACCTTCCTCAAACAAATCAGATTTTAACAAAATAAATTGGTTACTAACGACTCTGCATGACTGAATCATCTTCCAAGATTTTTACCAAGAGTCGATAATACTAATAGTTATTTTTTTCCAAAATTCTCACATGCGATTGAAAAGTGAAGATGGTGTAGATGTATTTTCATAGATAAAAATTGAAGACATTGATCTCCTATATTAGTATTGAAAAGTTTTGGAGCCATGTAGACCATCATTCCTTTTTCTAACATTAAAATCACAAAACCATATTTTGTTGGATACAAATATGAAAACTGAAAATCTAATATTTCTGCGTGATTTTAATCCTAATTCAAAAGAATTGGGTGAAAATGTATCATGGACCAATGATGGCACTAAATTGTAATACAATACTTTTAACAAATTCTCGATTAGATTTTTGAAGTGATGGCTACTAGTAATATGACTTGATAATTTTAGACATTAAATCATAATATGTGAAATTAAGCTTGACATAGTACGCTATGAGACGAAGATGTAAACGAATGTACCTATGAGAAGAAAATTAACATATTGTAATTGAACTAACTCTAGTAAAATTTATGGGGTAATCGTTTTAAGAGAGGGGAAAATGAAAATCTGAGAAAAAAGATACGTAGTTGTATATGTTATAATAATGTTTTTTGTTCCGTACTCTCTGTCTCTCTCTCTATATTTATAAAAGTCCGTACATTCGTAATAGAGCTTCTACTAACACAATTGAAAGCCTTTAAAAACATTAAATTTACTTACTATAGCTGCATAAGTGTCATAAACATATTTAAAGGCCTATGTTAAAGTCCTTTCATATTTTGGACTCACTAGTTGCTCGTCCTATGTTAAAGTTCTTTCATATATTTTTACAACTCTCAAGGGAAGACACTAAGATTGTAATTTCTTAGAATGTTGCCAATATAAAACACCGATGTGAAATAAACCTTTTTTTCAACTCTCATTTTCTCTTTAAAATGTCGCAATTTTACGTGATTTGATATTTTTTTTAACATTACTTAATACTTCTTGGGTATGCCTTTTTAATAATTTTGTTATTATCTAATATAATTATGATTGTGGTGTAAATAGTAATTACATGAATCATGGACGGAAATATATAGATTGGTATATTAAATGAAAAAAATGAAATTCAAAAAATATTATATCAAAACTAATATATAAATATATTTTTTTCATTGTATTGGAGAATTCCTTAACTAAGGTTCAATATAAAAAATAAAAACTCAATTACTAGAGCAACTATAAACCTACATAAACAGTTTTTCTCTTTATTGAAACACTTCTCATTCAAGAAGAAAATCTTATCAGATTATTTGCCGCCAGCAGTAGTGACGAATATTCTCCAGAAGCTACTGTCAATACCCTTTTATATTTGTGATGTTAGTGTGTTATTTTAGTTGAAATTGAGGTTAACCTCCTCCTCCTCCTAAAGGTGACAAGACTGGCATTCTTGAGGAAGATCACAGTTATAAACTATGATATTTGTTGATGAAGTTGATTGTGAATCAATTTATTATTTCTCTAAAAGAACAATGTTTTTGCAACTATTTTACTGTCAAAACATCTCTGTTCTCAACAATTCCCCTGTTAAACGGAACCTAAAACTGTAAAAGAATATAAAAAATCAAATCGATCAGATCTGTATCAATTGGTCAAATAAAAATATATGGCATTGACAATATACTATTAACAATAAAAAATCGTACCTGTTTTTGAATATTTTATTGAAATGTAATGGCTAACGATCTAAGATCTACTATAAAGAATTGCATTTTGCCGGGAGATCTTGATCGCAAGCTGCCATTCCAAAGAAACATAATACAAAATAAATAAGTACTACAAATTGAGATACTAAAGGCTATGGGTGCATCCTTTGAATAATATAAATGAAGAGAATTTATGTATTGTGTGGGTTTATATTTAAAAGCAGCGGAGTTACGGTTTAATACAAACTTATGTTTTGGTGACAACAAAGGATATGATTTAGGGTAAATTATATTAGAGGTTGCTAAAGTATTTCAGTAGTTCTGTTTAGCCCACTTGATTAAAATGGGTTCCAAACAACCCATTTAACTAATAAAATCATTCTCTTCTTTTAATGTAATAATATCATTCCAAATCGCCTATTCCATTAAATTGAGGTTAAAAATTGTTGTTTCTAGGCTAATTAAGGAAAGATTGTCTGCCTTAAAACTTTCACCTTTTTGATTCAAAATTTCATTCTCAAAGAACCCGATTTCAACTCCAAAGCTTTTGGAATCATTTAGATGCCGTTGTTGAAAAACATGAAACTATCAAGAAGGAGTTTAATATCATTCGATGATCTGGAGGTTAATATCATCCAGCATAATCAATACTTACGATCTAAGAATTTTATCTTGAACATAAATATAGGCAATGTCTCTTTAACAAAATTGATAGTTATTCGACATCTTCAATTAATTAATCTTATTTTCTTAAAAGAAATCCACGAGGGTGAATAATTTCGTGATCAATTAATGAAACACGTTGGAAATGAATTTGATTTTAATTGGCAGCCACATCGTGTTGTAGACTGGGAAATGTTCAAGAAAAGACTTCATTCTTTGTAAAATTATATACATTTTTTCGAAACATAACGCAACATAAAAGAGATAAATACTTCCAGAGTTTTGAATAAGTTCTTTGAATTGTGATGGTTTTCTCTCTTTGGAATAATATTAACGTATCGTCATCTTTCTTGAAAGTCATAATATTTTTGAATATCACAATTTACACGGTATGGATTGAAAACTTTAAAATTGTTAAAAGAAGCAACCTCATAATTTTTCATCTATTAGTAATTTGGTATAGCCCGAGACAATATTTATGAAACAACACCTGAAACATTTCATCATTTAAGGAATCTCGAGTAAAAACATTCAAACAAGTTTCTCCATATAATTAAAAATTTATAAGTTGTTGCTCATCTAAAATCTAAGATTAATATCTTGAATATTCAGGGAGGGAAATTTTTAAATTACACGTAGATGCAAATACCTGAAATTACACGATAATAACTTGCAATTTACAAACATACATACAAAAATGAATCATGCCTCTGAATCTACGAAATGTATATTCATAATAGCCAAACAAATGAAAAAAAGATTCAAATGAGACTTACCAAGACTAGAAGAAATATAACTTCACATGTTGTCCCATTGAATGACGAGATGGAGTAACTATTAATAGTAGAATCATTGGTGTACACCAATCATTCAACTTCCAAGAGAGGAAATGTACCCAAACATTTCAAGCAGTTAATATGGAAAATGATTAAGCAACTAAGTAACTAGCAAACACATCCGACTTAAGATCCTCCTCTACATCCCCCTATAAGAAATATACCAAAATGCATCACTCTAAGAACTGGAAGTGCAAGTGGAAGTTGAGGAAGGAAAATTTACATGTGGCAAGGGGATCATAGACAAAGAGTGAGTCTGTGCGTGCAAGAAGACTTTATCCAAACAACTCTAGTATCTATCATAAACTTGACAATCCTCTTATCGTTATTTAATACTAAAGAACCATCCAAATTTATTACTCAGAAGGCAATAGGAAAATCTAGTATATAATTACTCAACGTCTTCTTCATGTTCATCTAACACAATGGTAGCTAAAACTCATTATGCTTCATTGTCTCCTGTTGTTCCTTTCTTTGACAATCTAGCAACATTGCTTCACAAAACGCCATATCATCTGCCTTCTTACTACACACAAATTATATGATTAAATTACAACTCAAGCACGTTAATAGTAAAAGGGATAGAAAGTAACCAATATTAAAACAGAGCAAGAAGAAAATTACCTTCCTCAAACAAATCAGATTTTAACAAAATAAATTGGTTACTAACGACTCTGCATGACTGAATCATCTTCCAAGATTTTTACCAAGAGTCGATAATACTAATAGTTATTTTTTTCCAAAATTCTCACATGCGATTGAAAAGTGAAGATGGTGTAGATGTATTTTCATAGATAAAAATTGAAGACATTGATCTCCTATATTAGTATTGAAAAGTTTTGGAGCCATGTAGACCATCATTCCTTTTTCTAACATTAAAATCACAAAACCATATTTTGTTGGATACAAATATGAAAACTGAAAATCTAATATTTCTGCGTGATTTTAATCCTAATTCAAAAGAATTGGGTGAAAATGTATCATGGACCAATGATGGCACTAAATTGTAATACAATACTTTTAACAAATTCTCGATTAGATTTTTGAAGTGATGGCTACTAGTAATATGACTTGATAATTTTAGACATTAAATCATAATATGTGAAATTAAGCTTGACATAGTACGCTATGAGACGAAGATGTAAACGAATGTACCTATGAGAAGAAAATTAACATATTGTAATTGAACTAACTCTAGTAAAATTTATGGGGTAATCGTTTTAAGAGAGGGGAAAATGAAAATCTGAGAAAAAAGATACGTAGTTGTATATGTTATAATAATGTTTTTTGTTCCGTACTCTCTGTCTCTCTCTCTATATTTATAAAAGTCCGTACATTCGTAATAGAGCTTCTACTAACACAATTGAAAGCCTTTAAAAACATTAAATTTACTTACTATAGTTGCATAAGTGTCATAAACATATTTAAAGGCCTATGTTAAAGTCCTTTCATATTTTGGACTCACTAGTTGCTCGTCCTATGTTAAAGTTCTTTCATATATTTTTACAACTCTCAAGGGAAGACACTAAGATTGTAATTTCTTAGAATGTTGCCAATATAAAACACCGATGTGAAATAAACCTTTTTTTCAACTCTCATTTTCTCTTTAAAATGTCGCAATTTTACGTGATTTGATATTTTTTTTAACATTACTTAATACTTCTTGGGTATGCCTTTTTAATAATTTTGTTATTATCTAATATAATTATGATTGTGGTGTAAATAGTAATTACATGAATCATGGACGGAAATATATAGATTGGTATATTAAATGAAAAAAATGAAATTCAAAAAATATTATATCAAAACTAATATATAAATATATTTTTTTCATTGTATTGGAGAATTCCTTAACTAAGGTTCAATATAAAAAATAAAAACTCAATTACTAGAGCAACTATAAACCTACATAAACAGTTTTTCTCTTTATTGAAACACTTCTCATTCAAGAAGAAAATCTTATCAGATTATTTGCCGCCAGCAGTAGTGACGAATATTCTCCAGAAGCTACTGTCAATACCCTTTTATATTTGTGATGTTAGTGTGTTATTTTAGTTGAAATTGAGGTTAACCTCCTCCTCCTCCTAAAGGTGACAAGACTGGCATTCTTGAGGAAGATCACAGTTATAAACTATGATATTTGTTGATGAAGTTGATTGTGAATCAATTTATTATTTCTCTAAAAGAACAATGTTTTTGCAACTATTTTACTGTCAAAACATCTCTGTTCTCAACAATTCCCCTGTTAAACGGAACCTAAAACTGTAAAAGAATATAAAAAATCAAATCGATCAGATCTGTATCAATTGGTCAAATAAAAATATATGGCATTGACAATATACTATTAACAATAAAAAATCGTACCTGTTTTTGAATATTTTATTGAAATGTAATGGCTAACGATCTAAGATCTACTATAAAGAATTGCATTTTGCTGGGAGATCTTGATCGCAAGCTGCCATTCCAAAGAAACATAATACAAAATAAATAAGTACTACAAATTGAGATACTAAAGGCTATGGGTGCATCCTTTGAATAATATAAATAAGAGAATTTATGTATTGTGTGGGTTTATATTTAAAAGCGGCGGAGTTAGGGTTTAATACAAACTTATGTTTTGGTGACAACAAAGGATATGATTTAGGGTAAATTATATTAGAGGTTGCTAAAGTATTTCAGTAGTTCTGTTTAGCCCACTTGATTAAAATGGGTTCCAAACAACCCATTTAACTAATAAAATCATTCTCTTCTTTTAATGTAATAATATCATTCCAAATCGCCTATTCCATTAAATTGAGGTTAAAAATTGTTGTTTCTAGGCTAATTAAGGAAAGATTGTCTGCCTTAAAACTTTCACCTTTTTGATTCAAAATTTCATTCTCAAAGAACCCGATTTCAACTCCAAAGCTTTTGGAATCATTTAGATGCCGTTGTTGAAAAACATGAAACTATCAAGAAGGAGTTTAATATCATTCGATGATCTGGAGGTTAATATCATCCAGCATAATCAATACTTACGATCTAAGAATTTTATCTTGAACATAAATATAGGCAATGTCTCTTTAACAAAATTGATAGTTATTCGACATCTTCAATTAATTAATCTTATTTTCTTAAAAGAAATCCACGAGGGTGAATAATTTCGTGATCAATTAATGAAACACGTTGGAAATGAATTTGATTTTAATTGGCAGCCACATCGTGTTGTAGACTGGGAAATGTTCAAGAAAAGACTTCATTCTTTGTAAAATTATATACATTTTTTCGAAACATAACGCAACATAAAAGAGATAAATACTTCCAGAGTTTTGAATAAGTTCTTTGAATTGTGATGGTTTTCTCTCTTTGGAATAATATTAACGTATCGTCATCTTTCTTGAAAGTCATAATATTTTTGAATATCACAATTTACACGGTATGGATTGAAAACTTTAAAATTGTTAAAAGAAGCAACCTCATAATTTTTCATCTATTAGTAATTTGGTATAGCCCGAGACAATATTTATGAAACAACACCTGAAACATTTCATCATTTAAGGAATCTCGAGTAAAAACATTCAAACAAGTTTCTCCATATAATTAAAAATTTATAAGTTGTTGCTCATCTAAAATCTAAGATTAATATCTTGAATATTCAGGGAGGGAAATTTTTAAATTACACGTAGATGCAAATACCTGAAATTACACGATAATAACTTGCAATTTACAAACATACATACAAAAATGAATCATGCCTCTGAATCTACGAAATGTATATTCATAATAGCCAAACAAATGAAAAAAAGATTCAAATGAGACTTACCAAGACTAGAAGAAATATAACTTCACATGTTGTCCCATTGAATGACGAGATGGAGTAACTATTAATAGTAGAATCATTGGTGTACACCAATCATTCAACTTCCAAGAGAGGAAATGTACCCAAACATTTCAAGCAGTTAATATGGAAAATGATTAAGCAACTAAGTAACTAGCAAACACATCCGACTTAAGATCCTCCTCTACATCCCCCTATAAGAAATATACCAAAATGCATCACTCTAAGAACTGGAAGTGCAAGTGGAAGTTGAGGAAGGAAAATTTACATGTGGCAAAGGGATCATAGACAAAGAGTGAGTCTGTGCGTGCAAGAAGACTTTATCCAAACAACTCTAGTATCTATCATAAACTTGACAATCCTCTTATCGTTATTTAATACTAAAGAACCATCCAAATTTATTACTCAGAAGGCAATAGGAAAATCTAGTATATAATTACTCAACGTCTTCTTCATGTTCATCTAACACAATGGTAGCTAAAACTCATTATGCTTCATTGTCTCCTGTTGTTCCTTTCTTTGACAATCTAGCAACATTGCTTCACAAAACGCCATATCATCTGCCTTCTTACTACACACAAATTATATGATTAAATTACAACTCAAGCACGTTAATAGTAAAAGGGATAGAAAGTAACCAATATTAAAACAGAGCAAGAAGAAAATTACCTTCCTCAAACAAATCAGATTTTAACAAAATAAATTGGTTACTAACGACTCTGCATGACTGAATCATCTTCCAAGATTTTTACCAAGAGTCGATAATACTAATAGTTATTTTTTTCCAAAATTCTCACATGCGATTGAAAAGTGAAGATGGTGTAGATGTATTTTCATAGATAAAAATTGAAGACATTGATCTCCTATATTAGTATTGAAAAGTTTTGGAGCCATGTAGACCATCATTCCTTTTTCTAACATTAAAATCACAAAACCATATTTTGTTGGATACAAATATGAAAACTGAAAATCTAATATTTCTGCGTGATTTTAATCCTAATTCAAAAGAATTGGGTGAAAATGTATCATGGACCAATGATGGCACTAAATTGTAATACAATACTTTTAACAAATTCTCGATTAGATTTTTGAAGTGATGGCTACTAGTAATATGACTTGATAATTTTAGACATTAAATCATAATATGTGAAATTAAGCTTGACATAGTACGCTATGAGACGAAGATGTAAACGAATGTACCTATGAGAAGAAAATTAACATATTGTAATTGAACTAACTCTAGTAAAATTTATGGGGTAATCGTTTTAAGAGAGGGGAAAATGAAAATCTGAGAAAAAAGATACGTAGTTGTATATGTTATAATAATGTTTTTTGTTCCGTACTCTCTGTCTCTCTCTCTATATTTATAAAAGTCCGTACATTCGTAATAGAGCTTCTACTAACACAATTGAAAGCCTTTAAAAACATTAAATTTACTTACTATAGCTGCATAAGTGTCATAAACATATTTAAAGGCCTATGTTAAAGTCCTTTCATATTTTGGACTCACTAGTTGCTCGTCCTATGTTAAAGTTCTTTCATATATTTTTACAACTCTCAAGGGAAGACACTAAGATTGTAATTTCTTAGAATGTTGCCAATATAAAACACCGATTTGAAATAAACCTTTTTTTCAACTCTCATTTTCTCTTTAAAATGTCGCAATTTTACGTGATTTGATATTTTTTTTAACATTACTTAATACTTCTTGGGTATGCCTTTTTAATAATTTTGTTATTATCTAATATAATTATGATTGTGGTGTAAATAGTAATTACATGAATCATGAACGGAAATATATAGATTGGTATATTAAATGAAAAAAATGAAATTCAAAAAATATTATATCAAAACTAATATATAAATATATTTTTTTCATTGTATTGGAGAATTCCTTAACTAAGGTTCAATATAAAAAATAAAAACTCAATTACTAGAGCAACTATAAACCTACATAAACAGTTTTTCTCTTTATTGAAACACTTCTCATTCAAGAAGAAAATCTTATCAGATTATTTGCCGCCAGCAGTAGTGACGAATATTCTCCAGAAGCTACTGTCAATACCCTTTTATATTTGTGATGTTAGTGTGTTATTTTAGTTGAAATTGAGGTTAACCTCCTCCTCCTCCTAAAGGTGACAAGACTGGCATTCTTGAGGAAGATCACAGTTATAAACTATGATATTTGTTGATGAAGTTGATTGTGAATCAATTTATTATTTCTCTAAAAGAACAATGTTTTTGCAACTATTTTACTGTCAAAACATCTCTGTTCTCAACAATTCCCCTGTTAAACGGAACCTAAAACTGTAAAAGAATATAAAAAATCAAATCGATCAGATCTGTATCAATTGGTCAAATAAAAATATATGGCATTGACAATATACTATTAACAATAAAAAATCGTACCTGTTTTTGAATATTTTATTGAAATGTAATGGCTAACGATCTAAGATCTACTATAAAGAATTGCATTTTGCCGGGAGATCTTGATCGCAAGCTGCCATTCCAAAGAAACATAATACAAAATAAATAAGTACTACAAATTGAGATACTAAAGGCTATGGGTGCATCCTTTGAATAATATAAATGAAGAGAATTTATGTATTGTGTGGGTTTATATTTAAAAGCGGCGGAGTTAGGGTTTAATACAAACTTATGTTTTGGTGACAACAAAGGATATGATTTAGGGTAAATTATATTAGAGGTTGCTAAAGTATTTCAGTAGTTCTGTTTAGCCCACTTGATTAAAATGGGTTCCAAACAACCCATTTAACTAATAAAATTATTCTCTTCTTTTAATGTAATAATATCATTCCAAATCGCCTATTCCATTAAATTGAGGTTAAAAATTGTTGTTTCTAGGCTAATTAAGGAAATATTGTCTGCCTTAAAACTTTCACCTTTTTGATTCAAAATTTCATTCTCAAAGAACCCGATTTCAACTCCAAAGCTTTTGGAATCATTTAGATGCCGTTGTTGAAAAACATGAAACTATCAAGAAGGAGTTTAATATCATTCGATGATCTGGAGGTTAATATCATCCAGCATAATCAATACTTACGATCTAAGAATTTTATCTTGAACATAAATATAGGCAATGTCTCTTTAACAAAATTGATAGTTATTCGACATCTTCAATTAATTAATCTTATTTTCTTAAAAGAAATCCACGAGGGTGAATAATTTCGTGATTAATTAATGAAACACGTTGGAAATGAATTTGATTTTAATTGGCAGCCACATCGTGTTGTAGACTGGGAAATGTTCAAGAAAAGGCTTCATTCTTTGTAAAATTATATACATTTTTTCGAAACATAACGCAACATAAAAGAGATAAATACTTCCAGAGTTTTGAATAAGTTCTTTGAATTGTGATGGTTTTCTCACTTTGGAATAATATTAACGTATCGTCATCTTTCTTGAAAGTCATAATATTTTTGAATATCACAATTTACACGGTATGGATTGAAAACTTTAAAATTGTTAAAAGAAGCAACCTCATAATTTTTCATCTATTAGTAATTTGGTATAGCCCGAGACAATATTTATGAAACAACACCTGAAACATTTCATCATTTAAGGAATCTCGAGTAAAAACATTCAAACAAGTTTCTCCATATAATTAAAAATTTATAAGTTGTTGCTCATCTAAAATCTAAGATTAATATCTTGAATATTCAGGGAGGGAAATTTTTAAATTACACGTAGATGCAAATACCTGAAATTACACGATAATAACTTGCAATTTACAAACATACATACAAAAATGAATCATGCCTCTGAATCTACGAAATGTATATTCATAATAGCCAAACAAATGAAAAAAAGATTCAAATGAGACTTACCAAGACTAGAAGAAATATAACTTCACATGTTGTCCCATTGAATGACGAGATGGAGTAACTATTAATAGTAGAATCATTGGTGTACACCAATCATTCAACTTCCAAGAGAGGAAATGTACCCAAACATTTCAAGCAGTTAATATGGAAAATGATTAAGCAACTAAGTAACTAGCAAACACATCCGACTTAAGATCCTCCTCTACATCCCCCTATAAGAAATATACCAAAATGCATCACTCTAAGAACTGGAAGTGCAAGTGGAAGTTGAGGAAGGAAAATTTACATGTGGCAAGGGGATCATAGACAAAGAGTGAGTCTGTGCGTGCAAGAAGACTTTATCCAAACAACTCTAGTATCTATCATAAACTTGACAATCCTCTTATCGTTATTTAATACTAAAGAACCATCCAAATTTATTACTCAGAAGTCAATAGGAAAATCTAGTATATAATTACTCAACGTCTTCTTCATGTTCATCTAACACAATGGTAGCTAAAACTCATTATGCTTCATTGTCTCCTGTTGTTCCTTTCTTTGACAATCTAGCAACATTGCTTCACAAAACGCCATATCATCTGCCTTCTTACTACACACAAATTATATGATTAAATTACAACTCAAGCACGTTAATAGTAAAAGGGATAGAAAGTAACCAATATTAAAACAGAGCAAGAAGAAAATTACCTTCCTCAAACAAATCAGATTTTAACAAAATAAATTGGTTACTAACGACTCTGCATGACTGAATCATCTTCCAAGATTTTTACCAAGAGTCGATAATACTAATAGTTATTTTTTTCCAAAATTCTCACATGCGATTGAAAAGTGAAGATGGTGTAGATGTATTTTCATAGATAAAAATTGAAGACATTGATCTCCTATATTAGTATTGAAAAGTTTTGGAGCCATGTAGACCATCATTCCTTTTTCTAACATTAAAATCACAAAACCATATTTTGTTGGATACAAATATGAAAACTGAAAATCTAATATTTCTGCGTGATTTTAATCCTAATTCAAAAGAATTGGGTGAAAATGTATCATGGACCAATGATGGCACTAAATTGTAATACAATACTTTTAACAAATTCTCGATTAGATTTTTGAAGTGATGGCTACTAGTAATATGACTTGATAATTTTAGACATTAAATCATAATATGTGAAATTAAGCTTGACATAGTACGCTATGAGACGAAGATGTAAACGAATGTACCTATGAGAAGAAAATTAACATATTGTAATTGAACTAACTCTAGTAAAATTTATGGGGTAATCGTTTTAAGAGAGGGGAAAATGAAAATCTGAGAAAAAAGATACGTAGTTGTATATGTTATAATAATGTTTTTTGCTCCGTACTCTCTGTCTCTCTCTCTATATTTATAAAAGTCCGTACATTCGTAATAGAGCTTCTACTAACACAATTGAAAGCCTTTTAAAAACATTAAATTTACTTATTATAGCTGCATAAGTGTCATAAACATATTTAAAGGCCTATGTTAAAGTCCTTTCATATTTTGGACTCACTAGTTGCTCGTCCTATGTTAAAGTTCTTTCATATATTTTTACAACTCTCAAGGGAAGACACTAAGATTGTAATTTCTTAGAATGTTGCCAATATAAAACACCGATGTGAAATAAACCTTTTTTTCAACTCTCATTTTCTCTTTAAAATGTCGCAATTTTACGTGATTTGATATTTTTTTTAACATTACTTAATACTTCTTGGGTATGCCTTTTTAATAATTTTGTTATTATCTAATATAATTATGATTGTGGTGTAAATAGTAATTACATGAATCATGGACGGAAATATATAGATTGGTATATTAAATGAAAAAAATGAAATTCAAAAAATATTATATCAAAACTAATATATAAATATATTTTTTTCATTGTATTGGAGAATTCCTTAACTAAGGTTCAATATAAAAAATAAAAACTCAATTACTAGAGCAACTATAAACCTACATAAACAGTTTTTCTCTTTATTGAAACACTTCTCATTCAAGAAGAAAATCTTATCAGATTATTTGCCGCCAGCAGTAGTGACGAATATTCTCCAGAAGCTACTGTCAATACCCTTTTATATTTGTGATGTTAGTGTGTTATTTTAGTTGAAATTGAGGTTAACCTCCTCCTCCTCCTAAAGGTGACAAGACTGGCATTCTTGAGGAAGATCACAGTTATAAACTATGATATTTGTTGATGAAGTTGATTGTGAATCAATTTATTATTTCTCTAAAAGAACAATGTTTTTGCAACTATTTTACTGTCAAAACATCTCTGTTCTCAACAATTCCCCTGTTAAACGGAACCTAAAACTGTAAAAGAATATAAAAAATCAAATCGATCAGATCTGTATCAATTGGTCAAATAAAAATATATGGCATTGACAATATACTATTAACAATAAAAAATCGTACCTGTTTTTGAATATTTTATTGAAATGTAATGGCTAACGATCTAAGATCTACTATAAAGAATTGCATTTTGCCGGGAGATCTTGATCGCAAGCTGCCATTCCAAAGAAACATAATACAAAATAAATAAGTACTACAAATTGAGATACTAAAGGCTATGGGTGCATCCTTTGAATAATATAAATGAAGAGAATTTATGTATTGTGTGGGTTTATATTTAAAAGCGGCGGAGTTAGGGTTTAATACAAACTTATGTTTTGGTGACAACAAAGGATATGATTTAGGGTAAATTATATTAGAGGTTGCTAAAGTATTTCAGTAGTTCTGTTTAGCCCACTTGATTAAAATGGGTTCCAAACAACCCATTTAACTAATAAAATCATTCTCTTCTTTTAATGTAATAATATCATTCCAAATCGCCTATTCCATTAAATTGAGGTTAAAAATTGTTGTTTCTAGGCTAATTAAGGAAATATTGTCTGCCTTAAAACTTTCACCTTTTTGATTCAAAATTTCATTCTCAAAGAACCCGATTTCAACTCCAAAGCTTTTGGAATCATTTAGATGCCGTTGTTGAAAAACATGAAACTATCAAGAAGGAGTTTAATATCATTCGATGATCTGGAGGTTAATATCATCCAGCATAATCAATACTTACGATCTAAGAATTTTATCTTGAACATAAATATAGGCAATGTCTCTTTAACAAAATTGATAGTTATTCGACATCTTCAATTAATTAATCTTATTTTCTTAAAAGAAATCCACGAGGGTGAATAATTTCGTGATCAATTAATGAAACACGTTGGAAATGAATTTGATTTTAATTGGCAGCCACATCGTGTTGTAGACTGGGAAATGTTCAAGAAAAGACTTCATTCTTTGTAAAATTATATACATTTTTTCGAAACATAACGCAACATAAAAGAGATAAATACTTCCAGAGTTTTGAATAAGTTCTTTGAATTGTGATGGTTTTCTCTCTTTGGAATAATATTAACGTATCGTCATCTTTCTTGAAAGTCATAATATTTTTGAATATCACAATTTACACGGTATGGATTGAAAACTTTAAAATTGTTAAAAGAAGCAACCTCATAATTTTTCATCTATTAGTAATTTGGTATAGCCCGAGACAATATTTATGAAACAACACCTGAAACATTTCATCATTTAAGGAATCTCGAGTAAAAACATTCAAACAAGTTTCTCCATATAATTAAAAATTTATAAGTTGTTGCTCATCTAAAATCTAAGATTAATATCTTGAATATTCAGGGAGGGAAATTTTTAAATTACACGTAGATGCAAATACCTGAAATTACACGATAATAACTTGCAATTTACAAACATACATACAAAAATGAATCATGCCTCTGAATCTACGAAATGTATATTCATAATAGCCAAACAAATGAAAAAAAGATTCAAATGAGACTTACCAAGACTAGAAGAAATATAACTTCACATGTTGTCCCATTGAATGACGAGATGGAGTAACTATTAATAGTAGAATCATTGGTGTACACCAATCATTCAACTTCCAAGAGAGGAAATGTACCCAAACATTTCAAGCAGTTAATATGGAAAATGATTAAGCAACTAAGTAACTAGCAAACACATCCGACTTAAGATCCTCCTCTACATCCCCCTATAAGAAATATACCAAAATGCATCACTCTAAGAACTGGAAGTGCAAGTGGAAGTTGAGGAAGGAAAATTTACATGTGGCAAGGGGATCATAGACAAAGAGTGAGTCTGTGCGTGCAAGAAGACTTTATCCAAACAACTCTAGTATCTATCATAAACTTGACAATCCTCTTATCGTTATTTAATACTAAAGAACCATCCAAATTTATTACTCAGAAGGCAATAGGAAAATCTAGTATATAATTACTCAACGTCTTCTTCATGTTCATCTAACACAATGGTAGCTAAAACTCATTATGCTTCATTGTCTCCTGTTGTTCCTTTCTTTGACAATCTAGCAACATTGCTTCACAAAACGCCATATCATCTGCCTTCTTACTACACACAAATTATATGATTAAATTACAACTCAAGCACGTTAATAGTAAAAGGGATAGAAAGTAACCAATATTAAAACAGAGCAAGAAGAAAATTACCTTCCTCAAACAAATCAGATTTTAACAAAATAAATTGGTTACTAACGACTCTGCATGACTGAATCATCTTCCAAGATTTTTACCAAGAGTCGATAATACTAATAGTTATTTTTTTCCAAAATTCTCACATGCGATTGAAAAGTGAAGATGGTGTAGATGTATTTTCATAGATAAAAATTGAAGACATTGATCTCCTATATTAGTATTGAAAAGTTTTGGAGCCATGTAGACCATCATTCCTTTTTCTAACATTAAAATCACAAAACCATATTTTGTTGGATACAAATATGAAAACTGAAAATCTAATATTTCTGCGTGATTTTAATCCTAATTCAAAAGAATTGGGTGAAAATGTATCATGGACCAATGATGGCACTAAATTGTAATACAATACTTTTAACAAATTCTCGATTAGATTTTTGAAGTGATGGCTACTAGTAATATGACTTGATAATTTTAGACATTAAATCATAATATGTGAAATTAAGCTTGACATAGTACGCTATGAGACGAAGATGTAAACGAATGTACCTATGAGAAGAAAATTAACATATTGTAATTGAACTAACTCTAGTAAAATTTATGGGGTAATCGTTTTAAGAGAGGGGAAAATGAAAATCTGAGAAAAAAGATACGTAGTTGTATATGTTATAATAATGTTTTTTGTTCCGTACTCTCTGTCTCTCTCTCTATATTTATAAAAGTCCGTACATTCGTAATAGAGCTTCTACTAACACAATTGAAAGCCTTTAAAAACATTAAATTTACTTACTATAGCTGCATAAGTGTCATAAACATATTTAAAGGCCTATGTTAAAGTCCTTTCATATTTTGGACTCACTAGTTGCTCGTCCTATGTTAAAGTTCTTTCATATATTTTTACAACTCTCAAGGGAAGACACTAAGATTGTAATTTCTTAGAATGTTGCCAATATGAAACACCGATGTGAAATAAACCTTTTTTTCAACTCTCATTTTCTCTTTAAAATGTCGCAATTTTACGTGATTTGATATTTTTTTTAACATTACTTAATACTTCTTGGGTATGCCTTTTTAATAATTTTGTTATTATCTAATATAATTATGATTGTGGTGTAAATAGTAATTACATGAATCATGGACGGAAATATATAGATTGGTATATTAAATGAAAAAAATGAAATTCAAAAAATATTATATCAAAACTAATATATAAATATATTTTTTTCATTGTATTGGAGAATTCCTTAACTAAGGTTCAATATAAAAAATAAAAACTCAATTACTAGAGCAACTATAAACCTACATAAACAGTTTTTCTCTTTATTGAAACACTTCTCATTCAAGAAGAAAATCTTATCAGATTATTTGCCGCCAGCAGTAGTGACGAATATTCTCCAGAAGCTACTGTCAATACCCTTTTATATTTGTGATGTTAGTGTGTTATTTTAGTTGAAATTGAGGTTAACCTCCTCCTCCTCCTAAAGGTGACAAGACTGGCATTCTTGAGGAAGATCACAGTTATAAACTATGATATTTGTTGATGAAGTTGATTGTGAATCAATTTATTATTTCTCTAAAAGAACAATGTTTTTGCAACTATTTTACTGTCAAAACATCTCTGTTCTCAACAATTCCCCTGTTAAACGGAACCTAAAACTGTAAAAGAATATAAAAAATCAAATCGATCAGATCTGTATCAATTGGTCAAATAAAAATATATGGCATTGACAATATACTATTAACAATAAAAAATCGTACCTGTTTTTGAATATTTTATTGAAATGTAATGGCTAACGATCTAAGATCTACTATAAAGAATTGCATTTTGCCGGGAGATCTTGATCGCAAGCTGCCATTCCAAAGAAACATAATACAAAATAAATAAGTACTACAAATTGAGATACTAAAGGCTATGGGTGCATCCTTTGAATAATATAAATGAAGAGAATTTATGTATTGTGTGGGTTTATATTTAAAAGCGGCGGAGTTAGGGTTTAATACAAACTTATGTTTTGGTGACAACAAAGGATATGATTTAGGGTAAATTATATTAGAGGTTGCTAAAGTATTTCAGTAGTTCTGTTTAGCCCACTTGATTAAAATGGGTTCCAAACAACCCATTTAACTAATAAAATCATTCTCTTCTTTTAATGTAATAATATCATTCCAAATCGCCTATTCCATTAAATTGAGGTTAAAAATTGTTGTTTCTAGGCTAATTAAGGAAATATTGTCTGCCTTAAAACTTTCACCTTTTTGATTCAAAATTTCATTCTCAAAGAACCCGATTTCAACTCCAAAGCTTTTGGAATCATTTAGATGCCGTTGTTGAAAAACATGAAACTATCAAGAAGGAGTTTAATATCATTCGATGATCTGGAGGTTAATATCATCCAGCATAATCAATACTTACGATCTAAGAATTTTATCTTGAACATAAATATAGGCAATGTCTCTTTAACAAAATTGATAGTTATTCGACATCTTCAATTAATTAATCTTATTTTCTTAAAAGAAATCCACGAGGGTGAATAATTTCGTGATCAATTAATGAAACACGTTGGAAATGAATTTGATTTTAATTGGCAGCCACATCGTGTTGTAGACTGGGAAATGTTCAAGAAAAGACTTCATTCTTTGTAAAATTATATACATTTTTTCGAAACATAACGCAACATAAAAGAGATAAATACTTCCAGAGTTTTGAATAAGTTCTTTGAATTGTGATGGTTTTCTCTCTTTGGAATAATATTAACGTATCGTCATCTTTCTTGAAAGTCATAATATTTTTGAATATCACAATTTACACGGTATGGATTGAAAACTTTAAAATTGTTAAAAGAAGCAACCTCATAATTTTTCATCTATTAGTAATTTGGTATAGCCCGAGACAATATTTATGAAACAACACCTGAAACATTTCATCATTTAAGGAATCTCGAGTAAAAACATTCAAACAAGTTTCTCCATATAATTAAAAATTTATAAGTTGTTGCTCATCTAAAATCTAAGATTAATATCTTGAATATTCAGGGAGGGAAATTTTTAAATTACACGTAGATGCAAATACCTGAAATTACACGATAATAACTTGCAATTTACAAACATACATACAAAAATGAATCATGCCTCTGAATCTACGAAATGTATATTCATAATAGCCAAACAAATGAAAAAAAGATTCAAATGAGACTTACCAAGACTAGAAGAAATATAACTTCACATGTTGTCCCATTGAATGACGAGATGGAGTAACTATTAATAGTAGAATCATTGGTGTACACCAATCATTCAACTTCCAAGAGAGGAAATGTACCCAAACATTTCAAGCAGTTAATATGGAAAATGATTAAGCAACTAAGTAACTAGCAAACACATCCGACTTAAGATCCTCCTCTACATCCCCCTATAAGAAATATACCAAAATGCATCACTCTAAGAACTGGAAGTGCAAGTGGAAGTTGAGGAAGGAAAATTTACATGTGGCAAGGGGATCATAGACAAAGAGTGAGTCTGTGCGTGCAAGAAGACTTTATCCAAACAACTCTAGTATCTATCATAAACTTGACAATCCTCTTATCGTTATTTAATACTAAAGAACCATCCAAATTTATTACTCAGAAGGCAATAGGAAAATCTAGTATATAATTACTCAACGTCTTCTTCATGTTCATCTAACACAATGGTAGCTAAAACTCATTATGCTTCATTGTCTCCTGTTGTTCCTTTCTTTGACAATCTAGCAACATTGCTTCACAAAACGCCATATCATCTGCCTTCTTACTACACACAAATTATATGATTAAATTACAACTCAAGCACGTTAATAGTAAAAGGGATAGAAAGTAACCAATATTAAAACAGAGCAAGAAGAAAATTACCTTCCTCAAACAAATCAGATTTTAACAAAATAAATTGGTTACTAACGACTCTGCATGACTGAATCATCTTCCAAGATTTTTACCAAGAGTCGATAATACTAATAGTTATTTTTTTCCAAAATTCTCACATGCGATTGAAAAGTGAAGATGGTGTAGATGTATTTTCATAGATAAAAATTGAAGACATTGATCTCCTATATTAGTATTGAAAAGTTTTGGAGCCATGTAGACCATCATTCCTTTTTCTAACATTAAAATCACAAAACCATATTTTGTTGGATACAAATATGAAAACTGAAAATCTAATATTTCTGCGTGATTTTAATCCTAATTCAAAAGAATTGGGTGAAAATGTATCATGGACCAATGATGGCACTAAATTGTAATACAATACTTTTAACAAATTCTCGATTAGATTTTTGAAGTGATGGCTACTAGTAATATGACTTGATAATTTTAGACATTAAATCATAATATGTGAAATTAAGCTTGACATAGTACGCTATGAGACGAAGATGTAAACGAATGTACCTATGAGAAGAAAATTAACATATTGTAATTGAACTAACTCTAGTAAAATTTATGGGGTAATCGTTTTAAGAGAGGGGAAAATGAAAATCTGAGAAAAAAGATACGTAGTTGTATATGTTATAATAATGTTTTTTGTTCCGTACTCTCTGTCTCTCTCTCTATATTTATAAAAGTCCGTACATTCGTAATAGAGCTTCTACTAACACAATTGAAAGCCTTTAAAAACATTAAATTTACTTACTATAGCTGCATAAGTGTCATAAACATATTTAAAGGCCTATGTTAAAGTCCTTTCATATTTTGGACTCACTAGTTGCTCGTCCTATGTTAAAGTTCTTTCATATATTTTTACAACTCTCAAGGGAAGACACTAAGATTGTAATTTCTTAGAATGTTGCCAATATGAAACACCGATGTGAAATAAACCTTTTTTTCAACTCTCATTTTCTCTTTAAAATGTCGCAATTTTACGTGATTTGATATTTTTTTTAACATTACTTAATACTTCTTGGGTATGCCTTTTTAATAATTTTGTTATTATCTAATATAATTATGATTGTGGTGTAAATAGTAATTACATGAATCATGGACGGAAATATATAGATTGGTATATTAAATGAAAAAATGAAATTCAAAAAATATTATATCAAAACTAATATATAAATATATTTTTTTCATTGTATTGGAGAATTCCTTAACTAAGGTTCAATATAAAAAATAAAAACTCAATTACTAGAGCAACTATAAACCTACATAAACAGTTTTTCTCTTTATTGAAACACTTCTCATTCAAGAAGAAAATCTTATCAGATTATTTGCCGCCAGCAGTAGTGACGAATATTCTCCAGAAGCTACTGTCAATACCCTTTTATATTTGTGATGTTAGTGTGTTATTTTAGTTGAAATTGAGGTTAACCTCCTCCTCCTCCTAAAGGTGACAAGACTGGCATTCTTGAGGAAGATCACAGTTATAAACTATGATATTTGTTGATGAAGTTGATTGTGAATCAATTTATTATTTCTCTAAAAGAACAATGTTTTTGCAACTATTTTACTGTCAAAACATCTCTGTTCTCAACAATTCCCCTGTTAAACGGAACCTAAAACTGTAAAAGAATATAAAAAATCAAATCGATCAGATCTGTATCAATTGGTCAAATAAAAATATATGGCATTGACAATATACTATTAACAATAAAAAATCGTACCTGTTTTTGAATATTTTATTGAAATGTAATGGCTAACGATCTAAGATCTACTATAAAGAATTGCATTTTGCCGGGAGATCTTGATCGCAAGCTGCCATTCCAAAGAAACATAATACAAAATAAATAAGTACTACAAATTGAGATACTAAAGGCTATGGGTGCATCCTTTGAATAATATAAATGAAGAGAATTTATGTATTGTGTGGGTTTATATTTAAAAGCGGCGGAGTTAGGGTTTAATACAAACTTATGTTTTGGTGACAACAAAGGATATGATTTAGGGTAAATTATATTAGAGGTTGCTAAAGTATTT
>JARWIR010000423.1:0-25925 GCA_029959085.1 Nemophila menziesii
TATATAGGTGAATTTTAATTTCATTAAGATTATAAGACATGCTAGGTCAGTTAACAAGATTATTAAAAGTAGAAATCATAATTAAATATACCTATTTTGGCTAAAAATTACTAATAACATCCCCCATTCTTTTACTATATATACACCTAATGACTAAAAAAATATAATACTTATTTTTTATACATGTAAGATAAAACGAGAGAGAAGGTTTCAAGAAACATAAGATGGGTTTCTTTATAAGATTAATGCCATAAAAATAATTTCGAGAATATGATCATGGTTTGTTGGAAGAAAACTGAAGAGACACTTTTTAGTTTTAAAGTGGTATTGACAAATAACTTAAGTCAAAATAAAATGGATGTGAAATTAAATAATTTTAAAACAAAAAATATACATAAAGTATGAAACAATAATATATATGACTTATTTAAGGAGATTAGGGATGAATTCTAATTATCTATAAGCACCACAAAATTAAAAATAAGATACTAAACCTTATAAATAACCACATTACGAACATTACCCTTTTCATAATAAATACTAGAGCTAACCCAAATTTCATCTTGTATCCTATGTTCTTTAAACTTCTCGATAAATTAAAAATCTACTCTTTTAAACACTACCATGACTTCATCACGTCTAACCAGCGCACATGCAAATTTTCTTTAGGCTAAGACAAAAAAATAAAGGGGGGGGGGGGGGGGGGGGCAAGCTCATTAGATTATTTTTCCAGCCCAATATATTTTTTAGGCGTTCATGTATATTTTTCCAACCCAATATTATTTACTAACACCCACTTAGGAACAAGTCAAAAAACAAAAGCAAAATACTTTTTTGGTCCTCGATCTATAGGCTATTCCTCGGAATGGTTTTCGAACTTCTAAAGTTACACAAACAATTCTCAAACTTTGTTTTATTACCGTAGTTAGTCCCCACATCAAAATCCATCCATTTCACTGTTACATCTGTGTGGCAACTTGTACTTTTGTTACCCTAATAGTCCTCAAAGTCTTAAAATTTCCCAAAATGGTCCTTGAATTGTCCTCATTTAACCGATTTGATCCTCAAACGTCTTTGTCATGTGGGTTTTAACTATCAAAATTTGCTAGAGTTACACGTGTGGACTAACCAAGGGACAAAGATAAAGTTCAAGGACCATTCGAAAGAATGGCCTATAGTTAGAGGACCAAAAAGAAAATTTGCTCAAAAAATTTAACAAAGAACATTATGGTTAAACACACAACTCCCTTCGAATAAAATAGCAACATTGGCACCACGACCACACTTGTCTTTGCTCTCATCTCTTCGCACAAAAATCTATAGTTTTCCTCCTCACCCCTTCATGTAATGGAGCAGTTTTACTTTTATTTTATATTCGGGGACTTTATATGAATTATTGAGCATAGTCTTACAACCCCCCCCCCCCCCAAAAAAATTGCTTATAATCTTACATGATAATTCTGTAATTTAATAAATTCATAATTCTTTAACATGTGATAAGATATTAACATTATATTTTGATATCGTCTTCTACAAATTTATAATTATTACTTATATATTTCAAAACACTGCGACCCCCCCCCCCCCCTCGCGTCACACCAGAGGCGACGAATCTGGGATTAGGGGAGGATGTAGCCCCTAGTTGTGGGGTGCAGTGAGAACGGGCCTAATTTTTTTAAATGTAAAAAACCTTAGTGAAAATAGATAGACCCCTAACCTAAATCTAAATATTAGCTTAATGGATAACATATAATATATTTAGCCACCTGAACAAAAATTTAACCTCAAACTCTGGTTGTTGTTTTAACTTTTAGCTCCCAAGAAAAATCCTGAATTTGCCCCTTCTACCCCACCCCTTTCCCCCCATCTCCATGCTTCATAAGAGAAACCATTAATGATTTGCAAGGCCACTGTCAGAAGCAACATCATCAACAACAACCAAACCAAGTCATCTTTGCACCATCTTTATTTTTTCTTCGGCCAATTCGTGATGTTTTTAAATTATATTTACAATGGTTTTTTGTGAAAAAAAAATCCTTTTAGCTAATTATAATACATGCTTCAGAAAAAAAATTGATTGAAAAACCCCGCAAGAAATAACATTGCACACATGTTCATTCAAGTAATAAGTGGTTATTTTGGGTATTGAAGGTGAATGATAGAAAATAAGGATATATACAGATGGTGTATGGACTGAAAAGGATGTATTCGTCAATGTCTTTTTTTTCATTCCAAAACTTTCCTTAATACAATAAAGCTGTTACAAAATTAGCCAATACCTGTTGGTATTGACTCATCCTTAATTGAATCCGCTAGCCTACGTGGGATCATGTTAGGACCTATGTTGAAGATCTCCTCGCCTAGGCGCGCTTAGGCACCGACTAGGCATAATCTCCCCCCTCAGCAACTTACGCATAGTTAAAATTCTAGGCGTTTTTTCCTAGCGCCTTAGTCGTCGTGGAATTGACGCCTAGCTCGTCTAGGCGACGATTAATGGCAAAAAATGGCCGCATAGGCGCCGATTAATGGCAAAACATCCCCGCATAGGTCTTCTTGTTATTTTTCTTATTCTCAAGAATTCTTTAACTAATATTATAACTCAATTTTTAGTATTTTTATATTTACTATAAAGTTGTTTAATGAATTTTATGACTTAAATAGTTAATATTGCTAGAATTACTACATATATACATATATACATATATATATATATTACTAAATATACAAAATTACACAGCGGGATTCAAAACCGGATAATTCCGCCTAGGCCCCGTGTAATCCCACCTAGGCGCTAGGCCCCGGTCGACCGCCTAGGCCGCAAAACCGACATCTACAACATAGGTTAGGACACGTGCTAAATACGTTTCCATCTAGATTATATTTAGCTACCCAATCGACTATTTATTACTATCGCTACTACACCATTTAAACAATGGATTACAGAGTTTAGAGATCATACATATGCTACTAATTATATTGCAAATTGTGGGATTGGAAAATTTCAAATGATTTTTGAGAGAATGCATAACTAGAAGACTATCGATTTCCACTATAACTCTACCCGTTGTAACTCTCGAGCAAGTAGACAAGCTTTTAGAACTCCTAGCGCCCCGGCCTCTAATGGTGAATCTGCTGAAATATCTCACGCATTGCAACTCTTCATATTTCCAAGGTGGTCCTTGGTAACACAAAGAATAACAGCTTTGTTATATTTATATGATGCATCACAAATTTATCTTAAACATATTATTTGGGGGATGCCATTTTTTCTTATGCTTACTAACTATCTCCTCTCTTGTACCAACTGTTTCATCATTCAAGCTTATTAAAAGGGCATTTCTTCCATCTTCATTACCCTTCAGTTTAGCGATAACATCCTAAGGGTAGTTCATATTTTCATATTCCTTCCAATCTCATAATGCTCTTTCAACTGTAAGAAGAGGATCTAGAGCTATATGGTTAAATTTATTACTATTTCTATCTTTCCAAACTTGCCAAGCTATAGTACAGATTTGTTCAAGGATAAAACTATCCTTTTTTGATTCGGTATATCTAGCTCTATTATACTTGCCATCCAAGTATCCATTTCACTGGACAACTGGTTGCTAGTATATAAGCTAAGAGGTGAAGCAAACCATATAGCTCCAACCCACTCACATTCAAGTAACAAATGTTTAGTATTTTCTACTGCCTTATTACAAATATCATAAATAGGTGTTTTAATTATTTTCATTTTATAGACATTTTAATTTGTGGTAAAAAGGTTTCTAAAAACCCCCCCACATAATTTTTTTTATCTTGGGCGCAATTTCAAGGTTCCACAACATCTTCCACACTTTAGAGTCTATAGCGTGAGATGTAGTGGCCTTAGTGTCACATCTCCCAGACTCAAGATGATCAGCTTGCTCTTTAAATATTTGGTAAGATTTTTTAACTTCATATATACCTTACTTACCCTCAATCCAGACTGGTTTATCCTTACCCCCTAACAGTGGTATGAAAGTATTTAAGGTACACTTTTCTATCTCAGATGAATATACCCTTTCAATAGTTTCAATATTCCATCCTCTCTCATTAACCAACATAAGATCAAATACCTTTCTTAACCTATTATCATTTGGTGGACTTGGTTTATTATAGTTTGTAATCTAGTTGTCCATATGTAGATTAATAGTATAGCTATTTCCTACTTTCCACTTAATATTCTTTACTAGAATATCTTTCCCTGCCATCAGGCTTCTCCATCCCCATGAGGAGAGTTCCCAACTTGAGCTTCTAGTAATGAAGTGAGTGGAAAATATTTACCCTTCAAAACTTTATATATAAGAGAATTTGTTTTATTCAGTAGATTACATACTTGTTTACCTAGTAAAGCTAAATTCATAAGATGTAGATCCCTAAATCCTAGTCCATAAGAGTATTTACTTTTAGTAAGGATTTCCAACTGCCCCAATGTATTTTTTTATTTCCTTTACTTTCCCAACAAAAGTTTGCAATCTGTAATGAAATCAGATCACGTACTTTCTTAGGTATTAGATATGAAGACATAAAATAATTAGGCATACCTTGTTAAGCTGTTTTAATTAACTCTTCATTCTCTGTTTCAGACAAGAAAGGTTTTTCCAGTTATCTATTCTATTTAAAGTTCTTTCTACAAGTAGGTTAAGGTCTCTAATATTAGATCTTCCCCATTCAGTGGGGAGACCTAAATAATTACCCAAGTTATTAGTTATATGCATATTAAGTCTCCCAGCCATAATACACTATATATAACTTGGGGTATTGGGACTAAATTTAATACAACACTTATTAAGATTAAGTTTCATACCAGTTGCATACACATACCTATTTATAACATCATTAAAGCTTTCAACTTCTTTATAATTAGCTTTCATAAAGAAATTGCTATCATCTGCAAAGAGCAAATGAGTTATATTAGGGGAAAGTCTTGATATTTTAATCCTTCCATCAAATTATTATTAACCTCATTATGTATAAGTATAGAGAGTATTTGAGTGACCATAGTGAATAAGAAGGGGGATAGGGGGTTCCCCTGTCTTAGACCCCTCTTAGGTTTTTCAAGTTTATGTGGTAAACCATTGATTACATTGAGTATGTCACAGAGCCGACACATCTCATCACTTTATTAACCTAATTTTTATTAAATTCCATCTTATCCATCATGTTTTCTAAAAAGTTCCACTATACATTTCATAAGCCTTCTATATATCTGCTTTAATAGCCATATGGTAAGTTTTAGTTTTTCTATTTTCCTTCATATAATTAATCACCTCATGAGATATTATAGTATTGTCCTGGATATGTCTTCCAGGTATAAATGCCGAATAATTTTCATCTATCAACAAATTTATACATGGTTGCAATCTATTTACCAGGAGCTTGGCTATAACTTTGTAAATAAAGTTAGAACAATTTATTGGTCGAAAATGTTTTATATTGTTAGGACTAGTGATTTTTGGTATAAGTGATATAAAATTATGATCAATCTCATCTATAGATCCACCATTATACCAAAACTTATTAGTAACTCGTATAACATCCAACTTAATGATGTGACAGTATTTATATAAAAGAAGCCATGGTATCCATCTGGGCCCGGAGCTTTATGGGCCCCTACCTCATCAATGACTTTAGTAAAAAAAATTATATCAAGCGGTTTCTCAAGAATTTCATTCATATTTTTTATTCACCATATGGGGAATTAGGTCAGCTATAGAGCTTATGTCCCCTACACCCACTGTGCTAAAGATATTATTAACGTAATTACATATTTCAGTCTTAACTTCATCCTTTGTTTCTACCCAATTCCCATCATCTTTAGTGATTCTCATAATTTTATTAATTTTGTGTCTTTATTTAGTATAAGAATGGAAGAAAGAAGAGTTTTTATCACCTCTCTTGAGCCACGAAACTCTGGATCTAGATGCATATTAATTCTCTTCATCTTTCCATGCCTTTTCTATTTTTTATAGTTTCATTGTATCTCTCCCAACTGTCACTACTAGGGTCATTATATAATTCTTCCAGTTTATCCATATAATTATCGATAATTTCTTATTGTTGTTATATATTTCCTTGCTGCAAACAGTAAGAAGAATACTACACCTCTTCAATTTACTATTTTGAGTATTTCTTTTATTACTTGGTTACTATTTTTTACGTCGCAAACTTTTTTATAATCTCATAACACTCTTTATCTTATGTCCAGTTATTAGCAAAGTGGAATCTTCTTTTTCTACCGTTTTTATTATCTTTCATATACAACATTTGGGGGCAGTAGTCTGACCCTACAACTGGAAGCAAAGCCACCCAAGCAGTTGGGTAAGATCACTCCAGTTCTTATTACAAAAAGCCATGTATGTAAAAGTTTTTATCATTTCACCATTGCTTCTTTTATTGGTCCATGAATATTTTACCCCTTTAGTAATAACTTCCTACAATTTATAGTTTTTTATAAAATCATTAAATTGTTTCATAGATTTTTTAAATCTACCATCCCCACCTTTTTTATCCAATATAGATCTTATATTATTACAATCTCCTATAAGATTCCAAAGTTCATCCTTTTTAGGAAAACATTGGCCAAGTAACTCTGGACATGCTTCTTATTCTTATCACAAGGGGTCCCATATACAAATGTAGTGGACAGTTTTTGTTTTCCATCTAAGATCATGCAATGTATATGATTTACAGACTTACTAATTAGTTCAAGTTCAATACCATCCTTAATGAATAGAGCAAGACCACCCCCTATACCCACAGGTTCAACTGTGTCAACTAGGGACATTTTAATAATTCTCTCAAGTTTTTTAACCGTTTTAAAGGGTTTTTAGTTTCTGAAAGAAATAATACTTGAGCCTGGTATTTGGAAGCGATACGAGTTAGGGTCTAGACTGTCAAGGTTGTGCCAATGCCTTGACTGTTCTAGGTTGTTTGTATCATTGAGCCTCTTGGGGTTGATCAAAGTCAACCCCGCAAACCTCTTCCTTTGATTCATCATTCGCATCTCCTCACCTTCTTTTTTATTCTTTGGGTATATACGTTTTCCATAATTCTTGATGCCCATAAGGTTTTCTAATGCTTAGCATTGATTTGAATAGCTCCATCTAGTTTAGCCATCCTACTCTTATCCTTTACCGATTGACTTCCTACTATTTCTCTCTTGAACGTTTCTTTGTTGAGTTTGATTGCTTTACTACCATTGATGCTAGTTTTTGTGTTTCTGACATGAAATATGCTCGTATATGCCATAGCTTATTTGTTACTATCCGACAGGATAGGTGTATTGTATCCATCAGAGTTATAGGAATCTGGTTGAGGTTGTTCGGAGATGGTTAGGTTAGGGTTTTTTTGTAATTGGTGAGGTTGAATTATAAGAACCTGGTTATGATTGATCGGGGAAGTTTAGGTTAGGGTTTTCAAATTTGGGGGAGTTTGAGGAGAGAGTAGATGAAAAGTCAGGATGGGAAGTGCTTTGTTTGTTCTAACCAGATGGATAAGTGATACTATATTTACTAGTAGTGTTTGGGATTGTACTTATATTTGTTTGATTAATTATTACATTTGGGCTTTTAGTAACTGGACTTGGGCTTTCAAACGATCCAAAAAGTATCTCACCTTTTTGGGCTGGTGGTGAGTTGATTTTTAAAATCATTCCTTAGCCAACTTGGCTAACCTTTGTTCCTTTTCTAAATAAAATCGATCTCTTATTATTTTCTTTTTCATCTCATTACCAGATGAAAGACCTTCACCACAACCATTAACGTCCTTCTCGTACACTTTCTTTCTATCTCTTACGCGTCCATTCTTCATACTACTACTACCAATCATACAAAATTTAAATAGGTCGTTAGTTACCTTAGCGTCGTTACTCGAAGCGTCATCATCTTCACTGAGTTGAGGTAAATTTGTTTTCTCCACTCGGTGATTCTGTACAACTCCGATTTGCTCTTTTACCTTATTATTTGTGTTGTTTTTCATATTGGGTTCTAAAACCCTTCTTAGTAGGTAAGATTGTGATGGACCTCTAGTTGAGACCTTAATCCATCTACCTAATCTCATATTTGTTTTAGGGTTTTTGCACCCTTTCTCCTCATGGCCGAAAACCCACAACCATAGCAGACTTGACCAATGTTCTCAAACCGGAATTTGATCCACGTTGCCTTACTTTCAGTTTCCTAGAATATGATGTCAGGTAATAGAGGTCTTGAGAGATCCCCGTCAATACAGACCCGAGTAATCGATTTTTCATCAATATATACCTATTCAAGTAATTCAACTTGATGAACCTTTTCAAAATAGCTAAGTAGTTTTCTAAGCATTTGATAGTAAGATGATCAACTGGGATACATGATAGTTGTATCCACAAGATAGTGTTGTTAACCTCTTTCTTCTTAGTAGCTTCATATTGATTAATAGCCAAATGTTTTCCTTGGATTGTTAGAGGTCTTTGCTCCCAGACTTTAGTTTTGTCTTCTACATTACCAAAATCGAATAACCACAGTATTGGTTCCTACATTTCAACTTCTACTTAATTTTTTCAATGTCCGATACTTGTTATGTGATTCTTGATGAAGGTATGTTTAATCTTCTCTTGAATCATGAGTTTTGCTAATAGTTTTGGTTCATTGATAACTCGGTAGATTGAATCTTAATCTGGTGTTATTACTAAGGCTTTGTCTTTTGCTAGGGGGTGAAAGGGCGCATAGAAATCCATGATGATTTCTTAGGAGCTGGAGAGGCTTGAAGGAAGTAATAGTCAAGGAAGGGGGAAAGCAACTAAAAAGGAAAGGAAAGTAGGAAAAAACAAGGAGATCTAATGTTTTTAGGGTCCGATTGGTACGCGGTAATGAATTTGGATGAGAATGGAATATGTCAAGTATTAGAATTACCACGGTAATACAATTAATTTGGTAGTTATTATACCATACTTGGTATGTCATAAGAATGGAAATGGAAATAATTAATTGATTATTATCATATATTTTTTTTTTTGGTTACATAGGAGAGCCACTTTGGACTCGGAGTCATTGACTCGGTTCGAACCTGCACCACTAGATTGGTAGACCAAGGCCCTGGCCAGTGAGCTAATCCCATCTGGTTATTATCATATATTTGATATAGTATAACATTGTATTATAATATTAAATACATTCTATAAAAATTATAAAACTTTCCTAATTATAATAATGATATAATTTAACCTATTAATGATAGATGTTAATTTAAAAAGGTAAGCAACTTTATCGATTAAGAATTGAATTGTGTTTTGTGGATAAAGCTAATATATCGTCAGAAAAATTGATGTTTAAAAGAAATATATATTGTAGGTACTTTTTTTAGTAGGTGATTAAATATAAGAATTGATCAATGAATAACCGAGTTTTGCTTCGTTACCAATTAAATGAAATTTGATTATAATGCTAATTATAATTATGAAGGTGTTGTCAAGATTTATAAGTTTAAGATAAATGATAACTAAAAAAAATTAAATTTCATTCCTAATGTAAGTGGAATAGTCTAATACCATGGGGGATGGGTGGAATGGATATTACCATATTTATGGGATTAAGATTTCTAAGGTAATAAATATCCTATCCTTTTTAACTTCTACCAAGTATAGGACTGAAGTTCCTTAAGAAATGTTATTCCATTCCTAATTTCATTACTGCATACCAATTGCACCCGTAGAGGAACTTGTAACTGAAAACACTGAATTAGGGAGAGATCACCAAAGTTGTAAAGAACTTAGATGATTTTTTAGTTGGATTGAAAGATTTTGTGGGGGAGAGAGAGAGAGAGAGAGAGAGAGAGAGAGAGAGAGAGAGAGAGAGAGAGAGAGAGAGAGAGAGAGAGAGACGTTCTTGCCCGCTTGGTACATTGATCCCTAATCTAGAAGATCCCGAGCCTGTATTCAAACTCATTAGGCCAGCGTAAAACTAAGAGAGAGAGAGAGAGAGAGAGAGAGAGAGAGAGAGAGAGAGAGATTTTATTAAAAAACATTGTAACTAATAAATGGTTTATATCTAGAAGGCCAAATTGGTGAAGTAGAAGCATTTCTTTTAGAATATGAAAGAAAAATAGTAACCATATGGGATTAGCTCACTGGCCAGAGCCTTGATCATCTAATCTAGTGGTGCAAGTTCGAACCAAGTCAATGACTCCGAATTCAAAAGTGGCTCTCTTATGTAAAAAAAAAATAGTGATTTTAACTGTTTATTTCATGTATCACAACTTTGTTATTTGTGCTAAAAAATTTAGACCTTAATTCAATAGGTCAAAGTTAGATTTGTATCCATACCTGATAGGCTAACTTATAACAATATCTTTACTTGGCATTGTGAAATAATTTGTGAACTTAGTTGGCATATCTCAATTATCGAAAGTTGGTGGAGGCTAAAGATCCTCTGATCCTCTAATCATTTTTACAAGGACTTGCTTAATAGGCTTGAGCCTAGTACGTTGAAATGTTAATCAAAAAAACGCTTACACATTTTACAAATGAAACAAATATGATTTGAGATTGATAGTTGGCCTAGTGGTTAGGTTACTCCGTAGAGACTAAAAGGTCCAAAGTGGCTCTCTCATGTACTAAAAAAAAAAACAAATATGATTTATACCAATCAAATTATTCACACTTCTCTTGAAAGAGCTAAAAAAAACTTTCCATATTACTAATATTAAGAAAAGAATTACTAAATTAACTAATTTAAATTTACCTAAACAATTCTACTTAATATAAGAATAAAAATCCACCCAAATAAGTCCAATTTAAAACTTTCCATATTATGCTTGCTGCTCCACTTTTTGTCCATGTTTTGCCACGTTTATTGGATAAAAACAAAAACAAAAATCACTTTTATCAAGTTGCCTAACTTAAACCCCAAAAATATATTGCACGAATACTCTATTTCGTGTTTTATATGGATAAAACATTATTCATAGTTTCCTTCGGTGACAGTGCACCGTCTAATTATTTAGTAAGTTACCAAATACTATGCATTCTACCTTAACTTTCCAACCTTACCATGTGAACAAACCCCTTTAAATTCCTTTCCAATTCATAACAATTATTAAACTCACCAAACATAATCAAATATAAATCCACTACCTTTTCATACATTTTCTTCATCTTTTTCTTACATCCTAAGATCATGAATTTGATTAGTTCCAAGACAACTTCGTCAACATTGTTCTTTCTAGCAGTTTCCTTCTACATTTTACTCTCTTGTGATTATTCGAGCTATCGTTCTACAATTTTTCGAGTTTTTGTGGTGATTCTAGTTGCATCATTCATTATTATCGCGATCCGAACCACCATTGTAACTTGGATTACGGTCCTGGTGTTGTTAGCTTTTGCTGGGAATCGTAGACGAGTTCTTGTTAAAGATGGGAAGAAGATCACTTCAGATGTAGCATTGTATTTGGTTAAGGTTGTATTGAAAGAACGAGGTATTGTTCTTATAGCTTGTGCAACTATTTTGAGCTTAGGTGCAGTTGAATGGTTAAGGAAAGGCCCGTAATTTATAAGGGATGAACTTATTAAATTTGATATTGCAACGGAACAAGGTCGTGATTTTATTTTGAAGATATACCATTTAACTGAATCGGATCCAATATTTTGTGCGTCTGAAGATATGGATATCGATCTAACCGGACGTTTTAAAAAAGTATCGAGTCCCCTAACAAACGAGCTATACTGTTTGGCTAGGCTCGTGGATTAGTGACATGTTTTATATATATTTTTTCTTTGTTTTTCGTATTAATTTTGTATGTTGACAAATATTTGTATATAAAACTTCAAGAGTAATGATATTTATCACCTTTTTTGTATTAACCTTTTATTATCTCCTACGCATATGCTTACATGTACCAATGGATTGACTTCTCTATCTTATTTAATTTTTCTCTATCTTCTATTCAAAGAAATCAGAACATATATATAGAAAGGTGATAAAAGGGTGATATGAAAAGGGGTGACATATATCATTACTCAAACTTCAAATCTCTTAAGTTTATTAGATGTCTGTTGTATCTTTTGAACGTGATTAATTTTGTTTTCAAAGGAGATTCAATAAAAGATAAAAGGAATAGAGTTACAACCAAAAAAAATAGAAAGACCTATCGTCAATTTAGGTTTATACAATGTCGAAAGAAAGAGAATACTATTCTGAAGTGATATAAATTAATATTGCGTCTAGCACATCTTCAAAATATGTATTATTTCATTGAAATAGTTATTGGTGTGGTTGATTCTCCAAGCAGAGAATTCGATCAACTATCGACGAAACTCATGAATAGTAAGTTGGATACTTTAATTTGTGCATGACAAATATATAATACCTTGGATAACTTCCAGATTTTCTGAGTAAAATGAATTGCTTAGGTGTTTCATCTCGTCTACCAACTAAATTGCACCTAAGAGGCCTCATGCCTCTCTTTTAGCGGATGATTTGGCCCGAATACAATTTGTCTTGTTATGCACAATGTATCCTTGTTTGTTGACGACAACTAACACATAACAAGATGCTTCCCAAGAGTTTGAGAAAGACGCGTCATTAAACCAACAAAATTTATATTCTTCCTGATCAGGTTGTTTTTAAATGGTTTGGATTGGTGGGTTGCCCCGACTTTGATCCAGACTTTGCATACCATTAAATCCAATTTTTTTTTGAAGAGTTCATCGATCATCTTGATCGTTCTGAGGTTGATTGCCTTTGGGTTCCATCTTTTCTTATTGAAAAGGCATTGCATCTGTCCTTTCTAAATATTTTAAAATGTACACATGATATATGTAGAGATGGATTTTGTGTTCGTCCATTCCTTGAGTACCCAGGACAACTTTGATAATCCAGTCATCAATTTTTTGCTACTAATTCGAATCAATCTTGATTTGCATTGCCGATGAGGTCCAAATCGCACATCTGAAAGGGAAATATGAGAGAAGGTGTTTTATAGATTCTGATTCATAATTGAGCTACTCGCATGTCGTGTTTTTTGCATATTTCTTGGATAGAAGATTTTTTATGGAATGACCTATTTGAAGCATTTTTCTTCGAAAATTTTGATTTTTGATGGAATGTTAAATATCAAGATAATTTTATATTCTTTAGGGCTAATTGAAATCTGGTTTGTTGAAAATTGCGCTTTCACTTGAGTTTCATTCTGAACAAAAGCATGATATCCCGATTTTGTCGTATAATATCCAAAGTACTCTTATATATTATTTTGATCACATACATCTTCTTTTTTCTCGATTGTAGAAATTTATTTATGTTTAGTTTTTACGCAAGTGATTAATTTAAGAGTAATGATACATGTCACATTTTTTCATGTCACCTCCTATGTGGCTCTCACAGTTCCAATGAATTAATTTCTTTTACTGAATTAACTTTTATTCCTTATTCATTAGTCCATACGAGTACCAAATAAGAAGCGATATATTGGTGACATGAAATTGGGTGACTTCTCTCTTTCACGTTATTGTATATCTTATAATTTTTTTTATGTTTGGTTTGATTTGTTTAGCGTTGATGCAAATTATTTGGAAACAACGTGCAATTGTCTAAACCAAAATATTTAACGTGCAAGTACCGTAGGAATATATTACAAATTAACAGGTTATACTGGATTTGAATTTTTACAAATAATTCAACCTTCTAGCAAAAGGTTCGGGTCCAATGACTTGAACATGGTGATTCCACGACCTCTTATTTCCACAAGGTTATCAAGGAAAAAAAGTAAAAAACACCCTAAACAAATAATGATGGAGAAGAGGGTTTGAACCTCAAACTCTAAAGAGGTAAGACATGGGATCCTCTGGTTTTATGCTAACAATCTTAGAGTTCCTACCCCACCCATTTATCATGAAGTGGATGGAATTATTAAGAATAAAGTAGAACTTTATTGTGTCTATGGATGTTTCAATTACCTGAATCAAATCAAAGAGACTTTGAAGTTGATGGTAACAATACCCGAGGTTAGATGGTTTCATATCCCATTTTTTCAAAACCGAGCACTATTGATTATGATACTCTGAACACGGCAAATTCTTATTTTTGGGTTCCAATCTTCTAAAAAGGTAAATTCCACAAGATTTTTTCGTGTTCTCAAAATGGATCCCCCAACCATGGTGAATTATTATTACCCTATCTATTATTGAAAAACTATTTGTAAGTGAGTTAAAGAATGTTTATCGAGTATTATCTCATGAAATAAATCGATTTTCATGGATGAGAGAATTATTGGGGGAAAAACCTGACTACCAAGGTATTATTAAGGTATATGTTAGCGCCAAGGTTTTACCCTACCGTGTCTTGAAAATTTACATCAAAACGACATTTGTTCCATTGGTTGAGATGTCATACAGATCGTCATAAAAATATTTAGGTTTTCTTCTATCATCAGTAGTTGGATGCAAGGAATTTTCATGGGTCTAAGATTGTCTATTGGATTACTAGGAACCTTGAATATTATTTTTGTGGTCCAAAGACATAAGACAAAGTGATCCCCTCCCCAATATCTTTTCATGATTAGGTTGAATGTAATCACTTGTATATTGAAATAACTTATCGATAAGTACTTTTTCTATCTTAGCTTTACATATTTGATTCCCCTATTTTAAGGCATATATAGATTCTATTGAAGGTGTCATAAATGCTTCATTATTTTTTTAATTTTTTCCGGTGCTCTTGATCAACAAGGATAAAAAGTAATGACTTCGTTATGGGGTTGCATCTCCTCAAAGAAGGCATTTGTGTGACTTTGTAATATAGGAAGGTAAGCTACCTATTAACTATCTTGGGTTTATTTTTTTTTCAAGAAACCTTTCATATTTTGAATTTATGCCACTCGTAAACACTACACGAACAAACTTGATCATTGAAGCACTAGATGGTTTTATATTGTGGGTATATTTCAATGCATCAAATTTATTCTTAACAACATTTATTTATATTGGGTGTTGATATTCCTTATACCAAAAGAGGTAATAGCTCAAACTGAAGTAAAATTATGGATTTTTCTTTAGAGAGATACATGCCTAAAATTTCATGAGTTTTGGTATGCATGCCTTTCAATGAGGTGGGACTTGGTATATGGAAATTTTCGGATATCAATCATGTCACTTGCTTTAAGTTTTTTTTTTTTTTGTATATTTTACACTTGCAAGAAATTCATTTGTAATGCATGGGTTAAGACTAGTTTCTTGAAGGCAAAGAGTACTTGGAATATCCTTATAGTCAGATACAAGTTGGATATGGAAAAATCCTTTTTCCATTCGTCTTCTTATATGGGGGTGCTTCGAGTACTAAATTGAGAACTACTTAAATACATTCTTTTATTATTAAAATTTGCACTCCCATAAAATTCTCTTCAATTATTGTCACTATGATTATCTTGACACCAAAATAAGGCGCAATAAACTATTATGGGAGGTAAATAATATGATGAAGCATAGCCTTTCCAGATTTTCACCTACACCCTAGGTTTAGAAGTATTCAACCATCCAACTCTAAATATGTTATTAGGATACTTTTTCCTTCAAGCATTGTACAACCATTTTCACTCTATTTTTCGAAAGGTGCCTTGGTAAAAAATATTACTTCCGAGGACAGAGTTTTCGTGGGTTGTTAATATTTCATTGATTAATGTGCCACCAAATATAGACATCTCTCTTGGGGTACAATGTCTAACTAATGGTATTTTTGGGTCATCTTGATTGTGAAACACAAGATCATATCATTCACGTAGTGTAGTTTCATGAACAGTATTTTGAGGTTTAGAACCTCAATTTTCCTTGTTAATTCTCGTATTAAAAAATGGGAGGACATTACATTATTGTTGGAGTCTATGGTGGAAGCTAATGATGCTCACTCCTCCATTATTAAGTTATCTTTTGGTGCTCCTATCTATATGATTTGGAGGGAGTGGAACTCTCATCTCTTCTTAATGATTCATTAACCGGAGAGGTTTTGTGGGAGGATACATGTAAAGAATGTAAGAGTAAACTTTACATAAGGAAAAATAATAGTATCAATCGTAAGTTTTAATCGACTTGTCAAATAAATCTTAAGATATTTAGGTAGTTAGTGTTCTCTTGTTATTATTTAGCTTTTTCTTTTTACTAACATGAGTCGCTATCTTGTACAAATTGGATAAGGTGCATATGTTGAACTAATTTCTATAACCTATACATAACGGAAACCACTTGCTTTATGTGGGGGGAGGGGGGAATCTCCAAGAGAAATCTTTTTGTATAGATAATATGACATTTTATATTCTCTAGGGCGAACATTATATATATAATTTTCCTTTTCCTTCTAATAATAACGGTGTGCCCCACGATTGTGTATAATCATGCAACTATTATAAATATATATTATGACGTGCGAGTATATTTATGATATTAAAAAAACTAGAATTATTTAATTCATTTAATAGTTGACAATAAAAATAGAACGCAAAGCCCATGTTATGGGGGTGGGTGGGGTTGGGGGGGGGGGGGGGTGGAATATCCAAGAAAAGTATTTTTGTATAGATAATATGACATTTTATATTCTTTAGGGAAACCTATATATATATATATATATATAATTTTTCTTTTTCTTTTAATAATAACGGTGTGCCACATAATTGTGTATAATCATGTCACTATTATAAATGTATATTATGATGTGCGAGTATATTTATGATATTAAACAAAAATAAAATTATTGAATTCATGTAATAAATGACAATGAAAATAGAGCGCAAAACAGATATTGTTTGATAGAAGATAAAATAGGTTGAGTTTTGTTTGATAGAAGATAAAACAAGTTTAAAAATATATTAATGACAACTTACATTCTTATTCGAATCTAAGAGTATATTTTTGCCAAGGCCAACTCTTATTTGAAAGTCTTGGGCAAAACTTTATGTTTGATCCATTATATTAATAAAAATAATTTATACTAATAATTCATATATAGTTACAAAATTTGTGAATGATGCATTTTTTAGTTGAGGGGTGGAATGATAATTAAGAAGAAAAAATCATTTTCGAGTTTAAATAGTTCAAATTATGGGGTATGGTTTCCATGAGAGTTAATTAAGAATGCATTGATATAATCTTTAATATTTGAATCTTTACTTATAGTACAACTGGAAAATAATTAATTTTCTCTGTAACATGGCACATCACTCTTACATAAAATAAAAGTTAGATTTGCCTTAAACTCACGACTTGCTAAATATCAAATAAAACAAATATAATACTATAGAATTTCATGGTAAATTTTAATTTTCTATCATCCTCTTAAACCACACCCTTGTAAATTTTATTATATATAATTATGAATGTAATTGATTTTTATCGTATGAAGTATTATTATCAATGCAAATTAATTAGTGTTGACCTAGGAAGAGTTATAATTTATATGAATTTTTTTATAACATCGTATGATATCATCCACTATATATTTTTTTTAAATTTATTTTATTATAAAAAGATTATATTTCAAAAACTTTATATTTTTAAATATACTTTTAATTAGAATTTAAATATATGATATTAATAATAGTGGTATATATTTTGAATGAGTCAGTGTCCCTTAGTACCTAAGTGGGCAAAATATTTTCCAGTGGATATCTCAATTTTTTTCACTAATTTATAAAGTGGTTTTTACTACTAAAATTCCATCATGTAAACATAAACCAACCTAATTGTATTTTCATTTCATCTTACCATTTACACCTTTATCGTTCTCACGCATCTCTCTTGCTCTTCCTCATTCTTATATCTTTTTCCCTTGTTTCATGATGGTGGGTTTTTGTGTGAAATAGAAGGATGAGGTAGAGTGAGACTGTGAAGTTGATGCATGCCAATAGGAATGTTGATGAGATGACGAGAAAATAAGACAATGTTTGTTGCTCGTGTTTGTGTGAACTGGACAAAGGTGGTGGTGTGTGTTTGTAAAATATATAAAAATTTGAAGATGACTTTAGTGATGTGTGATGATGTTCGTCGTAGAGGCGGGAGATGAAGGATGACGATGGTGGTGATGACTTCCCGTTATCAATGGTGATGGTTGTTTTCCTAGTTTTATAATCTAGCTTAGGTATGATGGTGAGGATTTTGTTGTTGCTATTTAGTCTTTTTTTTTTCAAATTGTTGTTACTTTGTTATTCCCATGAATATATAGGATTTATATATATACTCTTTAAATTATAAGAAGTAAATCATTTGGTCCCTGTGTTTTTCGACCAAATGAATCTGGAATTGGTTGAGATTTTGATTTTGTGTTTGAGAGTTTGTTCGACTAAAATCCGAAGAAAAAGTAAATCTGTATCAAGGCTTGTCTTGACTATTGTAGGTCGGGAAGAAAATTATAATTGTACTCTAATCTAAGAAGAATAAACATGTAATATAATTTTATGAATGAGCGAAAAATTATGCCATCGCATAAAGTTGTCACAACAACATTATGTCAACGAGATATTTAATACTAACTAACACAGTTGGCCCAGGGCATGGGCGGTCAGAATGACTGCCCAAGACCTTGAGTTTATTCGGGGCCCCTACTTTACTATATATATATATATATATATATATATATATATATATATATATATATGTGTGTGTGTGTGTGTATTTATGTGTATGTATGTGTGTGAGAGAGAGTGATTAATAACTGTTATTTATTAAAACAAAGTCTAGTCTTGGATTTGTTGGTAAGATCAATGTACATGCTTCTTGGGGATACAAGTTTGAGACCCCTATTTGTCAATATATCTGCAGTTTAAAAAATCAACATTCACTTATCTATTGTTTTCTATTTAATAAAACAATATTTTTTCTATTCTATTTTTTGTTTGAAATTAACTATTTTTAAAATCTAACATTTATTTTACAAAATTAATTATTTAATTTTCTGGTCAAAATATTTTAAAATATAGATAGTGCAAGTTGATGATGATTTTTTATTATAAAAATCAATATAATATTTATTAAAAAAAAATCTTTATATTATAATCATGATATAAGAAATTTATTTACTCAAATTTAAATTTTTATATTTCTACTGAATAAATAAAAAATTATTTTTTTAATTATGTTAACTACAATAGACTTGTATTAAAAAGTTATCAATAGACTAAAAATTATTACTTAAGAATTTATTCATTTCTTATATAAGTTTTATTTTGGTATATGTTAATATATTTTATATTACATTATATATGTTAAATCCATTCTAATTAGTTTGAATATGTGCAATCCGTATAATTCTAGGTTATATTTGAATAAATTAAATTCAGATTTATATTTTCACTGTTCACCTTTATAAGGTTGCCAACTTGCCATATAGTTATTTATTGTTATTTTTAGTTTAATTTTTATTTGACTATTATAAGAGTTCTTGGAGGAATCCACAAATTGAGGCCTAAATCCCAACCTTCTTAGGATTTAAAGCCCAACCCTATAATATTTCTATTTAAAGCCTAACTAGTTCAAAGCACTATGCACTTTTACTACAATACCCTTTTCAATTTTTTTTATTCCTTTTTTCGTTTTTTTTATTAATTATTTTTCTAAACTTTTACTGCTTGCTTTCACTTACATGATTCTGTTTTTTCCGTACAGACACGCAGGTACGTACATACTTGTACACCCCTATATCTTTTTTTGTACAAACATATACGTTTTTTAACTTTTTAAAGGTGTGTTTATTTCAATTCTTTTTTTATATGTCCAATGCTTCGGGGTGTCCAAGTTCGTTTTTTGTCAATGTCAAACAAATAGGTACTAAGTCATTCGATATTTTAGGATTCGTACACTAGTGTCCATACCCTTGTGTCTGTACCATAACAATTACTTCACACATGTAGTAGACAAAAAATAGGCAAATGAATCAAAATGGCTAGACCAAGATGGCTGGACTAAAGGTGGCTGGACTAGACACTTACATAAAACAGTTTTTGATAGACACTTACTTAAAAACGTTTTTGATTAGAAAATAGAAGGAACAAAACCAAAAAACAGAAACAAAAAAAGGGTTAGTTTTTATATTCAAGAAAAAAAAGACAACCCGATTTTTGAAACAAAACAAAATAAAATAAAAGGGGGGATAGACACAAATGGGCTGGACAGTGTGTCCCAACCACCAAGCTGGGCCAAAACACTTTTTTTTAAAACAAAAAAGCAGACAAGAGCCCAAATGGGGCTGGACATGGACTCACGAAAGAAAAAGAAAAAAAAGAAAAAAGACTAACTAAAGGGTTGGCCATGTAAAGGCCAAACGGGCTGGACACAATCAGGATGGACCAAACTGTCAGGCCTCAAAACGCGTTAAAAAAACCAAAACGGAGAATGGGGTCGGCGCTGGACCATGGCCTCACCATCTCAGATCTGGTGCTTTGATGAAGAAGCTCGTCTCTGAACATAGTGCTGCTTTGTGAAGAAGCTCGTCTCGGAATGGCATTTCTGGAGTAAGGCTGGTCTCAGAATGGTTGGTAGGAGGCGGCACCGGAGATCTGCAGCGAAGGTTATTGATGGTGGTGAAGGATGGCGGTGCAGCAGGGGCTTAAGGACCACGGCGAACCACGACGGTGGATCTGACTCGTGAAGAACTGGAGCCACGAACTGGAGCGTGGATCTGATTCGTGAAGAATGGTGGTGTGTTTGACGTGTGCAGCAGCGTCATCGGAGCATCGGTGGTTAGATCTTGTGCAGCAGCGGCATCAAGGCAGCGAATCTGGCGTCGTTGACGGTGGTTGGCCACGAACTGGGTTGCTCCTCGCAGCAGTGGCGCTGGATCTCGAACTGCAGCAGAAGGAGGCGCGCTGCATCAGAGTTCGTAGCTGCTGTTGGTGGTGGATCTGAAGCAGCAGCAGGGCGAAAGCTTGGTGGTGGCTTGATCTATTCTCGCAGCGTGGTGGTGGCTTGATCTCTCCTTCCAGATGGGTTGGTGAAGAAGGAAGAGGAAGGAGGCCGGGGAAGGTAGGGTTGGTGAGCGTGGATCGATGGTGGTTGTCACGGAGCTAAGCAGGTTTGATGGTGGTGGTGTCTCAAAGCTTCGCAGAGAAGGAGGGCATCGAGGGGGAGAGGTGAGAGACACATTGGGAGAGGGTAGAGAGAGGTAGGGTTTTGAAACAAAAACGTAATTGGGTATTTTTGTTTTGCTTTTTTTTGTTTCAGAGAGCGTATAGAGGGATTGAGGATTATTTGGGTATTTTACTGGGTTTAGTTGGTATTGGACTACTAGTTACTAGGTGGGCTTTTGTTTGTAAGAAACCATGTCGTGGGGCTGTTTATTATAATTCCCCCGAGTTCTTGATTGGATTAAGAGTAGGGGCTGACCCAAGGGGGGATGGGGGCATGGTGGGCCCAACGGTGTGATAAGTAAACGAATAATAAAAGATAATAAAATAGCACACCTCAAAAACCACGATTAACTCTCTACAAGTGTATAGATGGTCACAAGTAATAAGTAAGTACAATAAAGTTTGTTCTCAAGGATTTAAGCAGTTATTTCAACTTGTGTTCAATATTAGAATAGATGGTTTAAATGTTTTGATTAAAAAGGTAAATCAAGTAAAGTATTTTGTTTTCTAATTAATTAAACAATAAATAATTATGTAAATAAGATAATAGCTAATAGGAACTTATCCTATTGAATTAATAATTTAGGAATAAGGGTGATAGGTAATTTCACAATAGCTGGGATTCAATTATCTTCTTAACCCCTCCCAGGTGAATAGGACACTATCCTACAATAATGGAGACCCCTCCAGGGCGACCCTACAATATTTTCAAACATGAGTGGATCTAACCCGATTGAATATCTAGGTAGGCAAGACATCCCTGCTCACTACCGACACTAAACGCCTATATGCTAATTTCACAGTTAAGAACCCCTATCAGTGCCAAACTTAATTATTTGAGCTACCCACTATTTAGCTATGATTTACAAACATATAGTTAATGGAGATAATTAAAAACCAATTCAATTAAATAATATAATCCTAAATTCAATTTTAAACAAAAAAAATAATCATTTGTTAATATAATTACAATCCTAAAAGAGAAATTATGCATGATGGAACTTTGGTATAAATAACCAGTTGGGATTAGCTCACTAGCCAGAGCCTTGGTCATCCAATCTATTGGTGCAGGTTCGAACCGAGTCATTGACTCTGAGTCCAAAGTGGCTCTCCTATGTAACCAAATAAAAACTGTGGTATAAATAGCTTAGAATAAATTATAGACAAACTAAATCTAATACTATTTTACCCAAATAATAGAGATGAAAAATAGTAGAATTGATGCGCTGAAACTCTGGTTCTTCCTTCTCTAGATCCTTTGGATTGCTTCTATGATAGATTATTGATGAAAAATGGAAGCCAAGGGATGAGTTTCTAAGGTCACATGCTGGTAATATATAGGTGTTGGACAAAATCTAAGTCATGGACTAGTTTTTGGAATCCTAATCCAACTCAAATTAGTTTTCCTTAATAAGTGGACTGGTTGGCCCATAAAGTTTGTAAAAATCATAACTACTCCGTTACAGCTGCAAATCACTCTATTCCAGTGTCCACGCGACCGTAATTTAAAGAAATTTCTTGATATAAAAGGGCTCATTAGTTTCTGTGTCGGTTTTATGAAACATTGAAAATACTACATGTCTCCAAATCTGAACAACAACTTTTGTAAGCTTTAGCACTTTCATAAACGATCTCCCTTCATTTTAACTCTTGATTTCGTCTTGGATCTTCTTTACTCCTTAACTCCTTAACATTAATTTGACATCTAATTGATGTCTCCTCATTTGTGATAGATTTATGTTAAGATGAGACATCATTTTTAGTGTTTTAGAAGTCATTAATGTCGATTTTCTTGAGTTTTGGTGCACTTTCCTATTTTGAGTCTTGATTTGTTGAATTATTATTTTTAGAGCATATTGGGTTTAATCGTTTATTTTAGTGTGAAGCTTTAAGATAATTATGGAGATTAATAAGAGTCCAAGTCAAAGGCTACAACTTATGGAAAGAGATTAGCATGGTAATTGGAGATAAGGAAACAAAAGCTAAAAAGATGGAAAAGGAAAAGCTGCCTAAATCTGAATTCTGCAGTACACGCTAAAGAAGTGGCAATTTACCTAAGAAATAGGCTGATTTGGTAATTTCCTTTCATAGGGACAAAGATAATTCTGTACGATTCTTTTGGTATCTTATGGAGCTCAAACCGACCAATAACGAAGAAGATACGCTCAAAAACGGTCCAGCAGTGTTTATCTTTATTTCCATACGAATTTGGAGTTGGGCTAGGAGTCCAATACTTTATCTCCTCACTCAAGAAAACAAATTAGGTCTTCTAAACACCTATAAATACACCCTTATATCACTTGTAAAATCATCCTTGCCTCATAGTAATTAGTTCTTAGAGTTTTATTCTTCCCGTTTATTGTAGAGAGCAAGATGATGTCTTTTGTAATTTCTTTTAGTTTATTTCCTTCAAGTATGAACTAAACTTCCCATAGCTTGGGTTTTGCATCATGTATAAACTATAAATTCTAATTCTTCTATCTAAGTTTCTTTGGGAATTATATGTTTTAATCTGATATTAGCTACTTACTTTATATTTGTTTATGTGTTTTGATTTATTGTCTTTCCTAGAACTGATCACTTTAGGATTGTTTTAATAGTAGTTAGATGGTCTCCTTGACAGGGTGTTTAACTATTGAACTACCACATAATGTCTAGTGTCGATATTAGTTCTGACAAAACATGATTCTAACTAGATAATCATTAGGGTTTGTTTTAACCACCATATCACCAATGATTGCAGTATTTGCTTAGGGCCTTAGTAGCGTTTGATAACCCTATTTGAATCACTTCTTGGTTGTGTCGTAGCCCCCTTAGTCGCTCTCAAGGTCTAAGGAATGGGAATTTAGAATCCTGACTAAATATACCAAGAGCTAATATTCTCCCTTATTGACTAGATTTATAGATAGAATTAGAAGGATTAGTGCATACTAAGCAAAACCTAAGCTATATCTCTCATCTCATACTCTTCGTATTTTATTTCATTGTCTTTTAATTTCCTTAGTTTAATTCTTATTTCGAAAATCTATTTGCTTTTATTTTCTGTCTTTTAATTATTTACTTTTACTCGTTATTCCTACCTACGCGTATAACACCACTTAAGTCCCTGAGAACGAACTCAACTACTAACTAAAACTTGCATACGTCCTGTAATACTTGCAGTACTGTGCCTGTCTAGGGTGAGAGTGCGTAGTTTCTCTTGACTTAATTTTATCTTATTTTATCACACCCTAGGCGACACCACTAATATAATCCTTGTAACTAAGAGCTTCACATTTAACACACAAATTACGCATAAATAGTTTTAAAAGTGACAAAACTCCAAAATAAGACAAAAAACAAATTTTACCGGTCCTGGGACCCGCCAACCCGGTCCTGGGACGCTATACAAATTTATCTAAATTTTTTTAGCAAAAAATGTACGAAAAATAGAGTTTCTCCCCCCTTAAATACTCCACACGATCTAGAAATTAGCCTAAATTTTCTTTTGATGGCTATGCCTTGAACCCTGTTGGGGTTTTCTAACTTTTCATCCCAGAATATAATCCTTGGATCCGCCTATACTAAAGAGAGGGAAAATGGAAAATACAATCAACATTGTCCCCGAGCTGCGCTATAAATTTGTCAATATATAAAGATTTTTTTATATTTGAATGCTCATCACGTAATAAACGAAAAAAAATTAATGTATATTTAGTTATTTCTGTCAAATCTTATATCATTATGAAATATTTAATAAATAAATTGGAAGTGTTGATTTTCTTGAAATTTTTGCACCTGAAAATGTTATCTAAACTAGTCGTGCTATGATCCAATTTAAATTTCACCAGAGCCACCAAATTTCCAGGACCGACTCTATTAACTAATATAAAGTATCAAGTTCATGATATAAAGAAATAATATACAAAATCACAATTAATATTATTTTGGCATTAAATAACAAAAAAATCACTCCCAAATATTGGGATCTTCTCTATCAAACAAACCAGTTTATCACAATTCATGTTATTATTCATTTATCACACACAAAACAACAATGGAACGTTTATATTAATGATATTTTTCTTTTATTTACTTACTTTATCACTTAACCTTATGTTCTTACAAAAATATGAAGAAGAAGAAGAAAGAATCCTAAAATATTAAACTAATTAAGTTTAGGAATTAAAACTCAATTTAAATTTTTAAAAATCTTTTTATACATTTTTTAATATAATACTAATTGATATACAATATGTTTTTAATATATTTAATAATTGATTTTAAAAAAGAGACATTAACTTAAATTGTCAAAAGAAGCAATAACCTCCCCCCCCCCCCCCCCCCCCCCCCCTCCCAAACAAGTCCACCTTTTTTTACACCTTGAAAATATCCAAATATTTAGTGTTATACCGTCTTTACCGTTACGAACATATATTTTATTTAAATTCTTGTATATATTAGAAATATTGAAATGTATCTAACGAATAGATATGCACAAAAAAAAAATTGAATTCAAAACTTATAATTTAGGGGAAAAAAAATGACATAATTCTCACATTTTTCTCTCTCCCACGTCGCTTGATTATTCTCACTTTATTTTCGATCCAAAACACTGGTTCTTCCATAACATATCATAATTTTTATCAAAAAAACATTACAAAAGCAACTGATCTACGTTTCCAGGTATATTCTTTATCAATGTTTACTATATTCACTTTCATTTGATCATATATCATGTATTCATCCACTTCTAAGTTTTTGTATCCAATTTTTTGCATAGATACTTCGCTTAATTTTTTTTGTGTTTGATTTCTAAATCATTATATATTCTTATATTTTCTTGC
>JARWIR010000427.1:0-25318 GCA_029959085.1 Nemophila menziesii
TGTGAATTCTCTATCAAGTTAATGAATTTGTATATTGTGTATATAATAATTTCCTACATATTAAAAAAAAAATATTAATTACTACTTCACAAATATATATAATAATCAATTTATATAACATTATACAAATATATAAATAAAATATTAATAGTTAATTAGAAAATTATAATTGTTTAACTTTAACATTCATTATTAAACCCTTAATATTATATGTGCGAGAATACCTAAATTTTGTATTTTGTGTAGATTGGGATGAATATAACGTATAAAGTGAACTTATACGTTTAGACTTGACTATGGTGAATATGGATTTGGAGGATGTGGATTGCATTCCATCATAACTGACATTGGATCTAAAAATTCAAGACTTCATTTTAATGTGTTGTACAACTAAAATCTAGTGGTCTAAAACCTAGTCAAGGTAAAGCGAATGAAATGTATATGTGTTCTCCCCCTCACAATGTACAACTAAGTCAACACAAGTGAATCTAGTAGGCCAAATTTTTTAGCATTAATTTAGGTGCACAAGACTACAAGTGCAAAGATATTAGCAAAACTAACCTCTCAGGTCACAAATATAAATACAGTTGTCAAATTATAAACGATGAACATACATTGCAACCTCCTCAAAAAACAAGAGATAAATTGGTTAGTACCGAATCATATATGTGCAATAATTATGCAATCAATCTACAAATATAAAGTCATACTATTAATAGATATTTTTGTTTCTAATTTATATTTCTTGTTTTTTCAATTAGTTCAATAATTGTGAGTTTTTTCCGCCAAGAAACTTTAATTCACCACTATAAAACCACTTTACTCAACCAAAATCAAATTAGTAAAATACATTAGATACATCTTCTTCTTCCTTATTATTTGCAACATGGTGTAAAGAAGAAGAAGAAGAGGTAGCTAAGCAACTATAGGCCTTGACGCATTTCGATTAATACCAAGTATCACCAAATAATCCTAGATAATTCTAGTACCCCATGATAAATACATACCCTCAAGTAGAAAGATTAGAGTGGTTGGTACCTAAAAGAATTAAAAAAAGATATAAATTACATGAGCTAAAAAGATTAAAATGGAAAAGAATTAAATATGTTTAACAAAATAAAATACAAATGGTTATCTTTAATGCAAAGTGATAGGTGTCCAAGACTTTTGATTATATAAGTTAGGGTCGCTGCCCTTTATAAGATTACTTATATTTATATATTTATTGGGATATTATTGCTAACTATATCACAGTTGTCTTATGCTTAACATCTATAGTTACCCCAGCTTACCATTTAGGATGTATATCCCATATTAATTTATTTATTAATGAAGATCAAGTTGATTGTTTTGTATTATCAATTACACGAGATTGTTTTTTTTTGGGATAGTTGCTTGTCTAGTTCTACTTCGATTGAGTAAACCTAATGAATATTCGATCATACGAGGTTACAATTATTATTCCCTATCAAGTATATCATCAAATTCTAAGGCCTATGTGGGAGGGATCATGGTATATGTGATGTTCTTTTAGTTTTATAGTTCATATTATTTCACTTTTTTACCTCGATTCCTTTAATTTTTTTCAACTTTTTAAAGCTCAATGTCAATATGTGTTTAATGTAGGTGTGACTAACTAATATATAGTAAATTTACTTCAACTTTTTTACCTCAATTACTTTTTAACCTCATATCTCTTTGTTTTATTTTTTGATAAATTTACTCTTAATTGCAATAGTGTAATCATCACTATTAATGTAGGAAATTATGCATTCATATAGTTTATAGACTACTTTATTTCTACAAGGGGTTTCTTTATATAAACAAAGATAAAGTAGTGAATAGTACATCAGATTTATTTTGCTTCTTCTACACATATATTCTAGGTCTTAATATTGCCTCTGAGTGAATCTAGTTGTTGACTTTCTACACTTCCTTGTTTTGAAAGGTAAATTTCCATATTTTTACGTAATTTTTGCATATTGAGCTTTATTCTAAAATTATTTCTATCATATTGTGTGATAAAAATATGAAGGGGTCCTCGATAGTTATTTAATAATAGTTTTACTTATTATGAAACGTTTTTTTTTTTTAAAATGATCCCGATACCCTAGAGACCCTGGAAAATAAATATCTTTTACAAATATATAGGTATGGGTGATAACCATTATATAAAGGAAGTCGGTATTTTTATTTCTACAGATAATAATTTTTGTCTCTCTAAAACTAAGGATAAAATTAAAATGTGTATTAATTTAAATTTTGGAGCAAACAAGATAAAATATTATTCAACCGATAAACATATTAAACCTTTTACCTCCCTATGGGGATATTTCTCAAGGCGTATATGTTAGGATTCTTGATGTTTCAGAGTGGCTATGCCAATAGTTCTTTAGGGTGAAACAGTGTTAAACTCTGATTTGGGTAGAGTTTCATCTTTGTCTGCTTATTCTCGAAAGAATCTTATATAGGACTGGTAAGATAAAATTCAAGGGAAGTGGTAAAAACTTGCTTCCTAACCAAAAAAACCATCAAATAATGATCGATAAGACTAAAATACAAGGATAGTAATAACCCTCAGCTTTTATAGCCTTACCTTCCTCCATGATTTTAACTTGTGAAATAATTAATGACACTTCATTATATATTAATACATAAGGATTGAATGTGATTAAGACATGTGCCCTGTGTATGCTCGAACTGGAACAATAATTTCATAAATTATATGTGACAAATTATTTATTTCTTAAAATGTGAGTAAATCACTAAGATACATCATCATAAATAACCAATTAAAAAAGGAAGCTGACATCAAAAGAATTACTCAAAAGAAAAAATTCAAGTCCTCGCCAAAAAGAAATATAATTGTAAAATGAAAAAATGAGTCCTGACATAGCTCTATTTTACGTTCACAGATCCTTAATCATAAATCAAGTAGTTGTGTCACGTTGCCTTCTAAGTCGATGAGAAAATAGGAAAAACTCTAATAATCACCAAGAGCAGGCAAGACGTAATGTGGTGGTAAGAATGTAAAATTTTATGTCCTAAATATCTAGTTGAACTCAGAGAGCCTGGCACATATCTTAACACATACCTAGAGAGCCATAGTCTCCGTCTTGTATAGACATACATGTATATATCCTAAAGTTTCATCGACATGAGATTAACATTCTAGAGCTTTCATCACCTTATCGATCATCATGGCTAATTATTCTTTCTAAATTAAGAATTCTATTATCTCAAATTTTAATAAGAATTACATGGATTTGCGACCCATGAGGATTAGAATACTACATTCCTGGATGATTTTGTTCACCAGATTGGTAATTCCCTCAATTTGATATAAAGTAAACTGGTTTCAGAATACCTTCACACTCTTCCCATACATGAGCATTCACCTTGCAACACGGACAACCTTGTGTCTCTTGCACTAGTTTCATCTCATCTGGCTTCCTCTGAAGACCCATTTCTATCATGAGCGACATCTTCTTAATTTGATTCTCCACCGTCGAGAGTTTAGCATCAAAAGAAGATTATATACCTAATCGAATTGTGCCTTAGGTATTTGCATTAGGAGCTCTTGATGTGGGCCAACTCCTTTCTATTTCAATAATTCAATCCATATCTTCTGCAGCTTCTCTAGGGTCCATTGACACAAATCCCCCCTTCCAAGATTATCTACCCTTACTCTACCTTTTGCATTAATACCTTGATAGAACATCAATAACTGAATTGCTGGGTGCAACCATGAAGTGGGCATCTTGATGATTTTTGTTGAAACGTTGTCCATGCATATCCTACACTTTACCATTCTCTTGGCCAACACCTGCATGTTCCATCTGAACTTTCGATCTCTTCGAATTAAAAGTGGTTAAAGAATGAAACTTCTAGCTCATCCCAAGTTGTAATTGTATCTTGTGCTTGTCATTTTACCATTCACCAGCATCTCGGGTCAAGAAAAATAGAAATATGTAGTAATACAGTTTCTGGCACGTAATTCCAAAAGTAATGTAGGCATCATAATTATGCATATATTTCTGTATCGCTCTTATAAGATTTTAATTGTTGCACAATTGTAGTGTCCATAGGTCACAAATTGACTAAGCATACCCTGATTGGGGCTAAATTATATGACTTGGATTACGGGAGGGCGTATCTCTAACGGTTGCATTCGAAAAGGTTCTCCAAGACCTGGGAGATATTGTTCATGACGTTGATTATTAGGGAAATTCTCTCCTTATGCTGCTACCTGGGGAATAGGAACTTGTTGATTATTATTTTTGATGGTGTTCCCCTTAGGTGGATCTACGTATTAAATACTACTCGAGACATGTATTCCTTCTTCGTTTCTTATCTCAAGTGTTTCCTATAAGAATTCATTATACACTTTGGGTCCGAAAACATACACCAATACCTAAAGAACCTGAAAGAGACAAAAATAAAATGAAAGCGTAAACCTAGAATAACTAAAAACTACTACAGTAAAAACTAAACAAAATAACAAACCAGGAAAATCTGCAGAAATGACGCCAAAAACTTGGAGGGGGAAAAGGTATGATAAGTAAATAGACAAACAAGATAACAATAAGGACACACACCCTTTAACTACCCTATGAAACTCACTGCAAGTATTTCAGATCGTTTGCTAGTTTAGTTAGTAAGTAAATAACTACTAATGAGATGAGAAAATATTTATTAACTACAAATGCAAATAAATAAAAGTAAATAGAATAAAGATGAGAGATACAACTTAGGTTTTCTAGTATATCTTATACTTCTAAATCTATATTCCAGTTACAATCGTGATTAAACCTCTTAGAAAGAATTAGTGAGGATTATATATTCCTCCTATCCCCCTTCTGGATGAACTTAGGTGGCAACCGAACAATTGCCAGGGGACTTGAGTAATGTGACCATGTGCAATGATCGGTGGTTAATCTCAAACACTAGAGACTATCTAGTTAGGCAAGCCCGTCAGGATCCGTATTGCACACTACACATATATGTGGTGTTTCTACAATTGAACACCCCTTCTGGGTCACCATCCAACTACTAATGGGGTAATCCTATACTCGTGGACTAGCCAGGACTACAGTCATTAAATCAAAGCACATAAAAAAATATGAAATAGATAAGTAGCCTAATCCCATGTAACATCAAATAAAGAAATAGATTTCAAACATTATACATATAGAAACCCCAATCTATGGGAAAATTATTTCATACTAAAAAGAAGTAAACTAAAAGATATATACATACTTGTCAACTTGCTTATACAGATCTCTAAGTGTAATATTAATTAATAAATATGAAAGGACATGTTTGCAATGATAACTAGATGTATATAGGTCCTTGATAATGCTAGGTTGAAATCTTGGAGTGGAAGTCAAGTTATTAGAGTCCAGTTCCAATTCAAATTTGTTTCTTAAAATATAGAACAGGATAAACAACGGAGATTATATTTTTCATTACTTGGCCAAATATAGTGTACCAACTATCAAGAAGACCTCAATTCAAAGACATATCTTACCCTAAAAGGGCTCCAAATTCGTAACCGATTATTTGCAGTCTTCAAAACATAGAACGTCTTTTTACAGTTACAAATTTATTTGGCAGTTTTTCCTTTCATATTTCAACTTTGTTTTCTCTGGATTTCACCTTGTATCATCTTTTCTTAACTCCTTGACATTGATTTGGAATCTAATTATTTCCTTTTACCTAAGAGCTTAACATTAACACGCAGATTATACAAAAAATGCTACAAAAGTGATAAATTTCTAAATCAAGGCATGAATTAAGAAACTATCTAATAATGAAATAAATCCATTAAAAATGAATGTAATGCACCTAAAAGGATTTCTCCAAACTAGAGTAATATATCACAAATATGGAGACACCATATAAGATTTAGCCTATATTTCGTCCTGATTTATACTGGGAAATTTTTGCAACCTACTGGTGATATTATATGAAAACTGTATGTGCTATATATGGTAACTTTGTTACATTTCTTGAATTTTTTATTACCTTCCTAGATTTATTGATTTATTTATTATCTTTTAGCTCCTTATATGTTGCTTTAATCTCCGGATGACCATGTCTTATGAGGTACCGACTTAACATAAAAATCATCTAAAAACTGCTCCAAATCAATTATAAATCCAAGAATAAGCCATTAACTCAAAATATATAAATAAAAAATGGATAAATACCAATTTAAATCACTAAAATCCCTATAAATCATGTCTCGTGAATTTATAAATATATAACACAAAAAATGACATCATGGATTCAGTAAGAAGTATTGGTCGTGACTTTCTCAGGTAGGAAATGCAGGGCCGATCCTCTATTTTAAGGATCAAGGAAGAAATTTTATCTTCACCATTGTAAGTAAAAAATTATTAGTACACCCCATACCGTCGGTCTTAAGGGTGTGGGAAGAAGTTTTGGTCATGACGTTATTAGGTCAAACATAATTGTATGACCCCCAAGCATTCAATTTTAAGATATCAACAACATTTTTTATAAGAAATGTCCATATATCAATGAATAATTAGGTAGGTCTCCTTTACTGAATATTAAGATATTTGAAATAAGTTTATAAGCTAAATAATTACGTTCATGAATACTTAGGATTACCACCTAGCCTAGAAAATTAACTGATCAAAAATATTTTATAAGCGATGTATATTGATCATTGAATAATTAGGTTGATCTCCTAGATTGAATCTTATGCGACTGATGATAGTTTATATAATTACCATAGAGAATCTTGTTGCATATATGTATATGAAAAAACTTCAGTCATATATCAATAACGAAGATTCACATCTTTGTAGACTCAACATAATCCATCTCGTAAAAAACATCCCTAGAGAAAACCCTTTGATAAAACCCCCCGATGGAGGAAAATAATACAGAAGAGGTGATTTACCCTGATACACAAATATTTTACTTTTTACAAACAAAATTGGTAGTTTTTGAAATCTTCTTGGTATTCTTAGAGAGCGTCAACAAATCTTCACACTAACAAATGCTGATTTAACTGATAGATTCTTTTCCCAACATTAATAACAAAAGAATATAATGTAATTCTTAGCTGAACCGTAAAGCACAATTTCCAAAGTAACGGCTTAATTATTTTTCTATTCCATTTTAGTACATATTATACAGATTACATATTATACAAGCTTCAAAGTCTTCAAAAAATGCATCACTTGATAAGTTTCGTATTACTTTTAATTTATGTAGCAGCTCCTTGTGTTCATTTGTCATCTAATAGTGTCTCCATTGATAAAGTTCAAGGTCACTTCAGCAGCATTCTCTAAGGTATGTATGTACTTATACAACCTACTTTCTTTCTAACTTCTACTTATTTCCAGACAATTTAGCATTCACCATTTAATTATGTTTGTTTTCTTCCATTGTATTGTCAATTTTTTTATCCCCAAGCTGGTTGAAACAGCTGACTAGAAAAGCATTTTCTAGCTATACAAGACTACACATATTATTCTCATCTACCAATAATTTATTACATAAAGCTCAAACAAAACACAACAACTAATTATTATGGCAACTACTAACTACGTATATGATCATAAACAAAGACTACGCAGAAAATCTTACCATGTATATAAATTAGTGAGTTGTTGATGGTTGATTGAATTGAGATGACTACCTATTAGTTTGAAAAATAACAGAAGTGGCTTACGTTAGTTTGTTCAATGAAATAAATGAAGGAGTCATACATATTTGTGAGCATTTTACAGTTAACAAAATATACATTTTAGACTCGAATTGTTTGAAAGAGACATTCTTGAAACCAATGAATGTTCTACTCATTTGAAATGCCTAAAGTCCACCCATCCTGAAGGCATGCTTGTAATTATAGTTGCTCCTAGTTTTGACCTCAATAGTTAAATCAAATGAAAAGTACTTTAAGTGATAAGACATAAGCAAGCAAGGCCATTAAAAGAAATAACTAGAGCACATAATATAGAATTTCAAACTAAATATCTTGAATATATAGTTGAAATAGAACATAAAGTAAACCTTAGAATCAACTGGTCTTATATTAACATGTACCTTGACTAAGCTCCTTCAAGAAATGCACATAATGTTCGACTTGCAGCTTTATTTTGTCTCTCACTTGTAAATACCTTATCATTTCTATTCTGATTGTAAATTTGATGGAACACTAATTGCATTGTATGGAGTTAATCATTGGCTGACTCGCGATTTTTGATGGAATTGCATTGTATGCTTGCTTACCCTGCCCTACCCATGTCATGAAATTTTTCAGAGATATAATTTCATATATAAATAAAAAACAGGAATGATTATAAAATTCAGTTCAAAACCCATGCCCATAGTAAGTAACTTTAATGTATTGTATCGATTATGATATTTATATTTTTGAAAATGGAATCAAATCAAACATGTTTCAAGGTGTTAGGGGATCTTTGGCATGTATACATCATGGGCTTAATAATTAGAAAACAGACACATAAGATGAAATTTAAAAAAATTTATGGTTGATAAGTTACTTGGTATTGGGAACTCTTATCCTAGAAAGGCTTATGTTTGGTTGTAAATGATCTAGGGTGGACCTTACAAATTGGTGAAAGTACTTCAACATTAGGCTTTGTGATAAAAGAGTATGCATTGAGATAGACTTATACAAGGAAATCATCGACAACTTTTATTTGGACATGGATAATTGAAGAGTTGATGTGGTAGAAGTGTAGTACACATAAAAGCCAGTGATTTGCATACATTGAAAACAACTACGTCACACTGTAGCAAAATGTAAAGAACTCAATCGTAGCTCAAGAAACATCCATAAACGGAAAGGCATGTGGGTTTTGTAGAACAAAAAAGTGAAGGCTTCGATGTTGCTGATTAGAAGTACTTTATTTGCTCATGTGTCATTGAGAATAATCTGGATAATGAATGTTTGTTACAAGTGATGGATAAGAATCAAAGTACTAGTCCATCCAACCCAACCAAAAAAAATTTGATGTCATAGTTATAAACAAGAATCTCTTGACTCAATGGGCTGAGACTTACTTGAACATGATAAAGAATGGGAAAATCCCCTTACCACACATATTAATGATAAGTATACATGAAGGGATCGAAAAAATTAATTACCCAAAATAACTATTTAAACAAGCAAATAAGAAGACCACTAGATTTTTGTCTACAAGGAACTAAAATGACAAAGGTTAAAGCCAACTTCATGTGGAAAACAAAGTACAAATAATAGAATCTACTACACAATTATAATAGTCATACCTATATTTATATGTTTTATGGAATTAATAAAAATGTAATTGTTGAAATACTTGTCTCTTCACATTGTTATGCAAAGTTAATCATTTAAAATGTAAGCAAGGATTTTTTATCTCCCAATTATGTAAGAAACAATCATTATTGAGTGCGTGATCATGACAAGAGTCGAGAAAGAAGCAACGACTAAAATAAAACCCAAATGGAGCAAATAGATGTACTTGAAACAAATTACACTAAATCATGCCTAATGCATTCATATTGAATTCAATGAGATGATGTTATCAAATGAGTTGTTGGTGATCAAATGAGAGATAATATAGCTTACCCATAACCTCCATGTGTGCCCTTGTAATGCAATAGTTTCACCAACTATATGTTCCTTTTCTTTTCCTTTTATTTGGTATAACAAGTTTTTGATTCCTTGGACTTTTTTATCCACAATCTCGCTGTAACAAATTATGGTAAAGAATTTACTACATAATAGTTCTACCAAATATATATTACATATAGATCAATGAAAAACTCATAAGTATGGATATTACTAATAAAGTATATTATAGTATATTAAAAATAGCTAATATATCTTACTATATATGGAAATTTCTAAATTGTTCATGGGCTAATGAAATAACATGAGCACCGACCGTAATCTTGTTGATGAACCTTTGTACAACCCATGTCAGTTTAAAAAGTACATAAAAGAGATCTAATTGTTATAAGAATTTTATAATTAAAAAAACAATATATAGTATAAACTCATATTGTTAGAAAAAAAGAACGTTTGTAACAAAACAATGGTCTATCGTTGGAATTGCTGAAAATCAACTCATCCTGTAGGCAGAGTTTGTAACTGGAATTTCTTCTAGTTATATGACCAGCAAGGATATACTATTAAAAATACTAAATTTTATACTGAGACTTAGTCATCACAAAGAAATGTTATTAAAAACAAAAACCAGAGCACATAATATTTCTAATTAAACTAACTATACGGATGACATAGTTGAAATACTGCATGAATTAAACTATAGAATCAGTTGTAAATCCTTTCACAGACTCCTAGAAATATCAGTTAATTATTACACTATATATATTATTTGCTTCTAACAATCAATTATTCAGAAAGTGAACCAAAACGAATTATAACGAGATGAAATTTGAAGAATTCTTGATTACTTACCTTACTCTTATAACCATTAGCTGCTAGAATTGTCATCTTTCTTCTTATTCACTATCACCAATGTCTTTTCAAGGTCTCCATCCAAGACTACACAATCATCATCACCACCATAACTGTGCATAATAATATCTTTTTTGTCTTTGTAACTTAAGTTTGGATAAAATGAACCTAACTTAAAACCATTACATCTTCAGACTTTTGTCTAAATCAATAGTACCTGGACCCTTCCTGTAAAAGATCTTATATCCACTGATCGTCGCGTATAGTTTTTTGTTAGAGTTTAGTACTAAACATTTTTTGATTTTGATCTCCATATTTAATATATAATATTTAGGATTTCTTAATTTATTTCACATCGCGAATAATTGAAACATGTGGTTGTATACATGAAACTTTATTCTATCTAATTATCTCTTTGTGATATAATTGTTTGAATTTTTTTTGTTACACACTATTTATTTGTATCCAATTTGTGCACTTATTTTGATAATAAATCTATATTTTAACAGTGTAATTTGCTTGAAATGATATGACAAACGATAGTTTTCTCTCTCTCTCTAGTAAAATGCTCTGTAAAATACTTTGACTTTTAAAAGTCAACCTTTTGTCTTCTCCTTCTTTCCCTTCTTCAAATCAATTAATGGCAAAAATTGCTTGAAATTATGGCCTGGCTTTCTACGTTTCTTTCTTCGCCTTCACTTGCTTTCTCGCTTCTCTTCCTCCTTCTTGATTATGACAGAGGACCTCCCCAATTTCGGTACAGATCTGTTTTGATGGCCCAAAAGAGCTGTTTCGGCCATCTGCTTCTGTTATATATGCAACTCTTGCTTTGGAGTTCTTTTAACTACCTTATGACTGTAATCTTCTTCTATGATGGTTTATTGGACTTTTATTACACTTTTGATCACATGCATAACAGAAGAAATCACGGTATGGTCTCAAATCTGTTGGGGAAAACCTTATTGTCTATACTGTTCACATTCACGGATTTGACACAGTCTTAATTTACATCTTTGATATATTGGGGTTTTTTATTGGTCTATGTTATTATGAGAGGAAGAACCAATTTATATCTAAATATAACCAATTAAAGAACGGATCGACTGTTTATGTTAATTATGTCTTATCTATTCAAGAAAAGAAGTTTAAGCACCACATGCATGTGAAGATATATTATATTTTTAACAGTTTTAATGTTTTGAAACTGGATTCCACCCTTAAATTGAAGTTCTACTGGTTTTTTAGTCACATGCGAAGACAAAATACTACTCTATATGACTCGAATTTCAGGATTAATTACCTTATTTTACTTTGCCTTGATCGAGACTATTGGAAGAAATTTCTTACTGTTATACTCAACCGTAGCTCTCATATGGGAAGTAACCACCTATATTATAATCTATTTATTATTCAGAACATATATAAGGAAGCTTTCTTTAATTATTTTTCTTACTCTGTTACTCATGCTCCCAATGGAAGTAATCGTGATTTTATGGTCATGAAATTTCTTGTTCCGAAATTACAAACCACAATCACAAGTAAGTCTCCTTTTCCTTATATATATCATATGCAATATTATCTGTTAGTCCAGATTTTCTGCAGAAAAGATAGAGTTATTACCAAAAATCTCTCCTTGATATACTACACGATTTATAGTTTGATAAGGAAGTATATAGGCAAAGTTATCTGCAGCTATAATATGGGTATCTTATGTTCTTTATCCACCAATGAGTTTCTAAAGCGTGAGATTTATCACATAAAAAAAATATTATCTATCTCCAAATCCAAGATCCCTGCAACAAGAATCTATTTGTATATACAATCCAAATTTCACTTTTGGTTTGATCTTCTCAATATTACAGCGGGTATATTTTTCAATAACTTTATTGCCTCTGGACTTAATTTTCATTGGGCTATTGACACGTTCAGCAGAATTTGGTATTTTTTTATTCGTTTTTCTTGGATTATAGCTGCATTGGTTAAAGATATACCCAAAGTGTGGGACTTCTTCCTGTATCACGCTTTCTATCTATTTTATATTGAAAATATCAGCTACTTCAATAGTTTGGATAGCTGCTTTTATTTGGCACGCGATAGACACTTGGCAACAGAAGATTCATGGTTTTGGGAGGTGAAGAATTGCAGTTTAACGAAGGATTCTATGAACATTTTTACTCTATATAAGATCAATGAAATTTCAGGTGTTAAGCCAAATTTTTTCCCTGCTCTTCGACACATACATTGTAAAAACACTAACAACCAAACCATGACTTCAAAATCAAACCACTTTCTCCCACTCGCTAGAGCAAAAAATGAAAACCTTCTCAAATTCGAATCACTTTCCCTTGCTACTAAGACAGCCTTAGCCAAACCTAACATTTCTGAATTCAACTTCTTTGCTAGAATAATCTCAGACAAAGCTATTGGCTTTACCACTTTTCGCAAAGTTGTACTAGACTCGTGGGGAATCAAATGTAGGATCTTGTTTGAAGAACTTCAGACCAACGTGTTTAAGATCACTTTAGACAAAGAAGAAGAAGCTGAGCGCCTTTTTTTCAACAGACCAGGCCTTATTCATGGAATGCATGTGCTTCTTACAAAGGTGGATACAAATACAAAACTAAGTGAAGCTGATCTTGATACATCCTCTGTGTGGGTTCGCATTTACGGCTTAGCAGGTATTCAAAACAATCTCAATGCTATTGAAGCTTTTTGTAGTTACATTGGTGAAGTTGTTGAGGTGGATTATCCTATTGCTGATTCTGATGACCTCAAATTGATCCGTTTTCGCGCTGATTTTGATGTTAATGAGCCTATCAAAACTGGAGCTTATCTCAATCAATTGGATGGTTTAGCTTGGGTCGGTTTCATTTATGAGAGCATTGGGCTCTTCTGCTTCAACTGTGGCAGATTGGGCCACAACAGGATGAACTGTTATACTGCAATGGTAAGACCACGATGGAACGACGATTCAGCAAGGTTTTTTAATTGGTCTAAGGAGATGGTGATGAGGAACGAGGATACCATGTTCCATGTGATTAGAAGGAGAGATCAGTGGGGAAATTTTGATGAGATAATCAGGTTCTACCCATTCAGGCGCCAAGATGGAGATGACGAAGATGAAGATGGCGGTTTCAACAATGGAAACAATGCACTCTCAAGAAATATACAGTTTGGAAGCATCAATGTGCCTACTCAACCAAATGCACGAGATGAAAAGAATGACAGCAAAAAAAGCGAAACTGATTCTTCTAAACGAAAAAGAGAAAACTCGGAGCTTCTTGAAGAAATTTACAACAAGGTATCATCCCTTGATGGCCCTGTTGAACTCTCTGAGAAAAACTACCCTTCTATATTCAAGATTTTTAGGGAAGATTTGGGAGATGTGGGAATGAGTATCATCGTGAGTAACCAAGCTATTAACGAGGTTTTAAATGCTCGAGAGATTGACATTGATGAGATGTATAGATGATTCACTCAAGATGAAGCTACGAAGAAAGGGAATGGGGAGCTTTCAAACCCCATTTTTATTTCTACCTCTGATAACCCTAGTAACCTTCCTGTCAACCCTATTTCCGATGGATTTATTCATGTTACGAATGTTGATGGTGCGCCCCAAGAAGCTGTTAACACCTTTACTGATCATGACGAGTTTATGCAAGGAGGAAAAGGAGGAAAAGGAATGGACAAAGGGAAAAAAGTGCTTGTCTATGATGATTTTGAAGGGGAGTCATTTGAACCAGATGAAGAATCTTTCAACTCCCAATCAGTTCATATTAGTCAGTTCCCAAGAGAAGATGAAGAGAGTCCTAAGAAATGGCTTTCGAAGCCAAGATGCCGCGTGATTAGCCCAAAAGAAAAGTTTACTTGGCCCAAGTTCTTGAAGAGAAAGGAAGCCCCAGCCCCAATTCAATTGGGCCTCAACAATAAAGCCCAAAAGTTCAATGAAGGTGATTTTAATCTTATGGAGAGGAGAATTTGTGATATGCAAGTGTTTGTGGATGAGTTGTACATGAGTTTCAACGAAGTAAAAAATCAAATCATGAATTCAAATCAATACGAAGCTAAGGAGATGGATACGGGTATTAATAATGATAAACTTTACTATTGCAAAGGTGATAGATGTGAAGGTCATTTTGGTGAAGATTCGCGTGGAGAATCTAACTCTGAAGAGGTGGCAAGTACACGGGGTCCTCCCATGATGGAAAACCGGCCTCCTTTTGCTCAAGTGGATTGCGGCCTATCCCTTAATAGGGCCGGGTTCAATGGATAGTCTACTTATTTGGAACTGTCGAGAGGAACGAGGGCACCCTCGATGAAGAGTATGTTTAAGTCCCTTATCTCGAAGTATCACTTTTCTATTGCTTGTCTCTTAGAAACTAAGTTAAGGTCTAGCAAGTTTGTGTCTTGTAATCACTTTAAATGTTTTGAAAATTCACACATAGTCGAACCCAGGGGAAGATCGTTTATGTCTGGGGGGATTCTATTGTTGTGGAAAGACTCCGTGAACCTTAGGGTCATTAGCTCGGGCCCTTCTTTCGTAATAGCGGAAATAACAGAATCTAATAAAGAAATTTGGTATTTGGTGTGCGTGTATGCTCCTACTTGTGATAATGAGAGAAATAATCTTTGGAAATCTTTCACTAATTGGTTCTCAAAGGTTGATAATCCCACCATATTTATTGGAGACTTTAACGACATCTCAAGAACTTCGGAAAAAATTGGCAAGAGAGGATCTAATTGTGACAGGATCTTAAGATTTAATAGTTTCATTAACCAAAATGGACTAATTGACTTACCTAGTAAAGGTTGTTTCTATACGTGGACTAATAAGAGGAAAGGTGAAGAAAATGTGAAAGAAAGACTTGACCGGGGTCTAGCATCGCCCTCATGGTGTGAAAAGTTTCCTAATGCATCGATACAAGTACCTCCCGCGATTGGTTCCGATCACTCCCCTCTTATCTTATCTTTAGAATCTCCAAAATCAAATTTTGAAAAATATTTCATGTTTGAATCGAGATGGCTTGAAAATGAGAAGTGTAGAGATTTTATTAAAAAAGTATGGTCGGAAAAAGGTAATGCTCTATCTATTAAAGATTTTTGCGATAAAAGGGATGCTCTGTGTTTAGCTCTTACGGGATGGAGCAAGAAAGTTTTTTGTAATAACCGTAAGCTTATTGAGAAGTACCAAAAAGAATTAACTCATATACAAAATTAACGAGTAACGGAGAATAATTGGCTTAAGGAAAAAGAAATTTATACAAAATTAGAAGAAGCCTGGAGGCAAGAAGAGCTTTTTTGGGCAGATAAGGCGAGAGACCAATGGATTAAAAAGGGAGATAAGAACACGAAGTATTTTCATGCCAAAACGCTCTCTAAAAGAAGAAATAATAGAATTAAAATCATTAAAAATAGAGAGGGTATATGGACTGACAATGAAGAAGAGATAAAAGGTATTATTCGCGATTATTATATAAATCTATTTTCGGATAACATGGATCCCCAACAAATAGATATATCTCAATATATACCTAACAAAATCTCTGGAAGTATGAATGAGGAATTTACTAAAGTGCCAGATATGGAAGAAATAAAGAAAAGCAGTTTTTGATATGTCAGGAACAAAAGCACCAGGACCAGATGGTTTGCCAGGTAATTTTTACCAAGAAAACTGGGATACGTTAAAGAATGATATCTACACCATAGTAAATAATTTCTTTAACAATAATTCCCCCTTGGAAGGACTTAATGATACTCTTATTACGCTAATCCCGAAAGGGGAATCTCAAGAGTCTATTGCGGATTTCAGACCAATCTCGTGCTTGAATTTCATCTATAAAATTATTTCAAAAATTCTTGCTAATAGATTACAACAGTTTATGGATGAGTTAATTTCACCTACCCAATCTGCATTTATTAAAGGAAGAAGCATTCAAGATAATATCCTAATTGCTCAAGAAGTTTCTTTTTTTCTCAAGAACAAAAGAAAATCTAATAAACATTTCGCAGCGGTTAAAATTGACATGGCTAAGGCGTATGACCAAGTCAACTGGAACTTCCTTATCGAAACACTAAAAGCTATTGGTTTTTGTGATAAATGGAATAAATGGATATATAATTGTATATCCTCAGCTACATTTCAAATCAAAGTTAACGGCCAAAGGCTTGAAAAATTCTCACCATCGAGAGGTATTAGACAAGGAGACCCTCTATCACCTCTACTATTCTCTCTACTCACTGAGAGTCTCATTAGTCTCATTAATTACCAATGTCGAGAAGGAAGAATTAAGGGTATTAAAATTACCAGAAATTGCCCCGCTCTCACTCATCTCCTGTTCGCAGATGATGCTCTCTTTTTTATTAATATTGAAGAAGAAGAAATTGATACTTTTAAAAATACTATTTCACTCTTTTGTCAAGCATCTGGTCAACGCATCAATTTTCAGAAATCTTCCATCCTCTTTAGTAATGGAACCCCGGAGAATATATGTGAGGAGGTGGCTGAAAAACTGAATGTTACAAGAACGTCTTCATTTGGCAAGTATTTAGGGATTCCCTTTTCTTTAAAGAGAGCGAAATCAGAAAATTTGAATTATATTAAGGACCGACTTCTTAATAAATCCTCAAGTTACTTTGCTAATTTGCTTTCAGATGGAGGTAAGGAGGTTCTTATAAAGGCTGTTCTACAAGCTATCCCTAATTATGCAATGTCTATTTTTGAATTCCCGAAAACCCTCTGTAAAAAACTTTCTGGAATAGTGGCTAATTTTTGGTGGGACTCGAGTACGAAAAAAGAGGATTCATTGGGTTAAATGGAAAAGTATAGCCAGGTCAAAAGCTATCGGAGGCATCAGATTTAGGGATTTCCAAAAAATGAACCTGGCTCTCTTAGCTAATCAAGCGTGGAGAATTATTAATAATCCCAATTCTTTAGCCGCTAAAGTCTTAAAAGGTATATATTTCCCCTTTGATAATGCACTTAATGTCAAGCTAGCTAATAAAAGGTCCTGGAGCTGGGCAAGTATATATAAAGGCATTCAATTTATCAAACAACATGCTATTTGGAGAATTGGAAATGGGCTCAATATTAACATATGGAAGCAAAATGGATCAATAATAATATTCCTTTGGAAAAGCCTAGTGATTGCAAAGTTGAACTTGTAGCTCAGTTGTTTAATAAGGAGATGTCAAATTGGAACATAGAATTACTCAGGCAAATTTTCACGCCAAACATCGTCAGTGATATTTGTAAAATTCCCATAATAATTAACAAGGAAGAAGATAAATTAATCTGGCCGTTTTCTAAGGATGGTGTCTATAGCACGAAATCCGGTTATCACAAATTGATTGAAGCGGAGAGGCAAAATGAGGCTCAGTCATCGTCTCAAGGCAAACAAGACAATAGTAGCCTCTGGAATATTATTTGGAAATCAAATGTTATGAATAAAGTTAGATCCTTTGGATGGAGAATTTGTAAGGGGGCTATACCCACAAAGCGGAACTTAAAAGTCCGGAAGATTGTTAAAGAAGATACATGTGAATGGTGTGAACTAGATAAGGAAGACATTGAACATCTCTTTATTAAATGCCCGCTTAGTATGGCAGTTTGGGCTAACTCAAGGTTACAAGTAGTTATTGAAAAAGGGAAAAAATATGATATGGGAGAATGGTTAATTGAAATGAGGGATACATATACGAAGAATGGTTGGGACCAGAATGAATTCACTGCCTATTTTCTTCTCACGATATGGAATATATGGAAGGCAAAGATGAGAAGTTTTCATAATAGAGTTCCATGGTCAATCAATGAAGTCTTATTCAAGATTAACTCGGATATGGATGATCTATTTAAAGAAAAATCAAGCAAGGAAAAAGAGAAAGAGATGAAAAAGAATAAAAAAAACACTAATAAGGAAAATAGTGAAGAACTTATTGAAAATAACCCTATTCTTAGGGATGAATCGGACTTCGTTTTCATGAGTGATGCTTCTTTTAAAAAAGAATATGAACCAACGGGTATAGCGGCTATTTCTATTGACAAAGAAGGGAAAGTAAGACATAAAATTGAGTCCACTCGTTTTGTTAGAAGCCCACTTGAAGGTGAATGTTGGGCAATCCTACTCGCGATGAGAAGGGCTGCTTTATGTAACCTCCGGAGTGTCTCTTTCTACTCCGATAACCTTGAGCTTGTCCAAGGTATTGCAAACGACAAAGGTCTTCGATGGCAAATCTTTCCCTTTATTGCCGAAATGAGGATCTGTCTTATGAAGTTTCCTTGTTGGAAGGTAAACTTTATGAACCGGAAATTTAACAATGTCACGGATCTCACTGCCAAGAGTGCCAGACACAACATCGATACATCCAAATGGAAGAATGGATCATTAAATGAGTTTTATATTTTCCTTAAATCGTTGTATAAACACTAGTTCTTCTTTTGTAATTCTTCTGACAAAAAAAAAAGATATGACAAACGATATTAAATTAATATTATCTCATACTTAAAAGATGTGCTTGAACACACTATAAAATATAAAATATAATATATTAGTGATTATTATAAGTTTTTCATCTAATTTATTCAAACCAAATAAACATGAATTGTATTCCTGGAGAACATTTTCTAATACATAAATATTTAAGTCTGTAACTAATTAAAATCTATCTTCTACACTCAAATACTTTTGCAATTATGTTTAAAAACGGATCCGAATTCATCGTTAATGGACATTATGAATTGGTTATATTACACCTAAACAAGCAATAAATTGGTGATGTAAGGTACATTAAAACATAAAATGTGACAACTTTAAAATAACTCAAATAAAATTAAAAGTTCAATAAAACACACATATGAGTATGTGATCTTAATATATATTTTTTTTAATTAAAAAAAAGAAATTGTTTTGATAACACCATAAATATTCTCTTCATCATTGTATGATTGTTTAGCTATTCATTAAGCTACATGACAACAGAGCAGAAAAGACATGATACAATCATTGTATCGCCAAAAAGTATTTTAACAAGTCTAATCAAAATAAATTTCGAAAAGTTTTATTAAAGTCAAAGAACGACTCGCCAATTGTATAATTATTATCTTCAATCAGTACATTCACTTATCTCACAGACTTTAACATATTTCGATTGAGCTGAGTTGTTGTTAACCCCTCCATTCGGCCCATTTCCATTTGCGGGGCCATTTATTATTTTCTATTCATCCTTGGAAGAGTCTGACCTTGATCCACCACTGTTTGCCCCATAATAACATTAACACCACCAACTAGAAGAGTATTCGAATTCCAAAATTTGTCCACTCCATGTTACTAAGGGCACTGATGATGTCATAGCAGCTTGTCCTACTTGTCCAACTTGGTGTCCTAAAGTAGTATGGACAGAAGAGGAAATTCCACTAGATATCATATTTGAGAGTACAGGGGACCCACTAATAGGAGAAGCTCCCGCTAAAGCTTATCGAGCTACATCATTTAATATCGTCCCATTGGGCCCGCCACCTTGACGAATCACATTTGGTTTCATATCTGTCACGTTTTCATTGCTGATATTATCATATCCTGAGAAGGTGAAGATGTTTGTAGAACTGGTGTACTCGTTTGTACCAGTGGACGAGGAACATATTGCATGTTTCCAAAGTTGGGTCCCACCATAGACGTCACTGTAGTAGGCTCCTAGGCTCCTGATGAAGACATTAATTAATATTACATATTTACCCTTGCATAATTAAAGGGAAAAATCTTATCACTTTAACAGTAGCTGGTGCGACATTTCCTACAACAACTGGTTGTGGCCTATGCGACATTTCCTACAACAACTAGTTGTGGCCTATTCATAACAGCACCATTTGCTGTATGATAAAACAAACCTTACAGATTAATATTATTTTTGCAAAATTAACAAAAAAGGATAATAAATAAAAGAATTAAAAAAAGAGGGAAACCTGGTGGTCCAGAAGGAGGACCTGAAGTAACATCAATTTTCACAGGACTAGAAGTTACAGTAACACTTTGCGTTCCACGGCGAGTTAAAACAACACAAGCCTCTTTAAAATTCACAAAGATTAAGACAAGAAAATGAGGATTCTTAGTATTGTCAACAATAGGCGGCGTATCTGCTCCACGATTACGTTTCCCCTAAATTAACAAAAACAATAATAAATCAATAAGAACAACTTAATAAATGCATAAACAAATCGAAGGACACCACCAACTTTTTGATCCTTACATACTGCATTTACTTTGTGTTAATTAAAAAAACATCAAAATCTAATACACTTATTTTTATTTAATATCCACCATAACAATCTAGAAATTTAGATATTGGATTGTTGAATTATGCATGTAATAACTGAAAAATGAATCTTACCATATCCATTAATAATGTTAATTGTTGATTGAAATGATATGACCAACGATCTTAATTTAATATTATCTCATATTACATAGATGTTCCTGTATTCAGTATGAAATATTAAATATTAGTAATTATTATAAGTTTTACATATTATTCATTCTAGCCAAATAAACATGAATTTTATACCCATAAAGTCTTTTTCTAATCCAAAAATATGTAAGAATGTGATTATTTCAAATATATCTTCTATACTCTAATTCTTTTGGGATTATGTTTAAAATATTTATTGCCTATATGAATATATCAAAATGATATAAATCAAATAACATATAAAAATAATATTAAAAAAAAGAATTCCTAAGTACATGAGAGGATATATTCTTTTATAAAATACATATTGTTTGCATAAAATACTGATGCTCTTTGTTTTAGATATATGTTATCAATATTGATAGGATTATAAAAGAAGGATGTGCTTTATTTTAGATATATGTTATAATGATTGATAATATTCTTAAGGTAGGATGGAAATCTCATTCTTTGTGGTTGGTTTATCTTCAATTTTTTTTGAATCACAATTTATAGCGTATATATTAATTCAGTTTAGGGAAATATATAAATATTATATACTTACGTATTTTAAAGTAAAATCCCAATTTCATAACAATATATATTAAATTAATTATTATTCATAAATTATAATTTATATATTTATTGTAAATTCTCTAACAAGTTGATGAAGATATATATTGTGTATATAATAATTTTCTACATATTAAACAAAACTTAAATCACTAATTTCAAATCTATATATAATAATCAATTATACAAACATCAATAAATATAATAAATAAAATATTAATTGCTTTAAACTATCTTAACTAACATTCATTATTAAACCCTAATATTATATGTGCCAGAATACCTAAATTGTGTATTTTGTGTAGATTGTGAAGAATATAACGTATAAAAGTAAACCTTATACCTTTAACCTTGACGATGGTGAAGATGGATTTGGAGGATGTGGATTGCATTCCATCATAACTGACATTGGATCTACAAATTCAAGACTTCATTTTAATGTGTTGTACAGAGGAAGACACCTAGTATATACACGATTTGTTATAAAACAAAATATAAAAGACTGAGACGACGGCTCTTTATAAATAAGTAAACCCTAATATTCTTCTAAGTGGGCTTACTAAATGGGTTATCGTTTATACTCTATTATAACATGACATTATAATATAACCCAAATGAATATCCATTAATATATATATATATATATATATATATATATATATATATATATATATATATTTATAACACTTTGTATGGATAATTAATTTACTACCCTTTTAATAGATGATTTGATGTTGTCTCATAATAACCATACTGCTAAAATCTAGTGGTCTAAAACCTAGTCAAGGTAAAGAAAATCAAATGTATATGTTTTCTCCCCCTCACGATGTACAAATATAAGATAAAATTTTTAGTCAACACAAGTGAATCTTGTAGGCCAATTTTTTTAGCATTATTTTAGGTGCATAGGACTACAAGTGCAAAGATATTAGCAAAACTAACCTCTCATGTCACAAATATATATACAATTGTCAAATTATAAACGAAGAACATACATTGCAACCTCCTCAAAAAACAAGAGATATATTAGTTAGTACACAATCATATGGGTGCACTAATTATGCAATCAATCTACAAATACAAAGTCATACCATTAATAGAGTTTTTTTTTTCTAATTTATGTTTCTTGATTTTTCAATTAGTTCAATAATTGTGATTTTTTTCTGCCAAGACACTTTAATTCACCACTATAAAACCACTTTACTCATCCAAAATAAAATTAGTAATATTCCTTTGATACATCTTGTTCTTCCTTTTTATTTTCAAAATGGTGTAAGGGAGAAGAAGCAGAGGTAGCTAAGCTACTATAGGCCTTAATGCATCTCGATTAATACCAAGTATCACCAAATATTCCTAGATAATTCTAGTAACCAATGATAAATACATACCCTCAAGTAGGAAGATGAGACTAGTTGGTACCTAAAAGAATAAAAAAAGATATAAATTACATGAGCTGAAGAGATTAAAATGGAAAAGAATTAAATATGGTTGACAAAATAAAATCGAAATGGTTATCTTTGATGCAAAGTGATAGGAGTCCAAGACTTTTGATTATATAAGTTAGGGTCTCGGCCCTTTATAAGATTACTTATATTTATATATTTATTGGGATATTATTGCTAATTATATCACGGTTGTCTTACACTTAACATCTATAGTTATTGCAGTTTGAGTTGGGCCACGAACCCCAGCTTACCATTTAGGATGTATATTCCATATTAATTTCTTTAATAATGAATATCAAGTTGATTCTTTTGTATTGTCAATTACACGAGATTGTTTTTTTGGGATCGTTGCATGTCTAGTTCTGCTTCGATTGAGTAAACCTAATGTATATTCGATCATACGAGGTTACAGTTATTATTCCCTATCAAGTATATCATCAAATTGTAAGGCCTTTGTGGGAGGGATCATGGTATACCTGATGTTCTTTTAGTTTTATATTTCATTTTACTTCAGTTTTTACCTCGATTCCTTTAATGTTTTTCAATTTTTGTAAGTTCAATGTCATATGTGTTTAATGTAGGTGTGGCTACCCAATATATAGTAAATTTACTTCAACTTTTTTACCTCATATCTCTTTTTTTTATTTTTTGATAAATTTACTCTTAATTGCAATAGTGTAATCATCACTATTAATGAAGGAAATCCTACATTCATATAGTTCATAGACTACTTTATTTCTACAAGTGTTTCTTTATATAAACAAAGATTGAGTAGTGAATAGTACATCATTTGCTTCTCCTACACATATATTCCATGTCTTAATACTGCCTCTGAGTGGATCTAGTTGTTAACTCTCTACACTTCCTTGTTTTGAAAGGTAACTTTTCATATGATTACATTATTTTTGCAATTTGGGTTTTTATTACAAAATTACTTCTACAATATGGTGTGATAAAAATATGAAGGGGTCCTCGATAGTTATTAATAATAGTTTTACTTAATACGAATCTTTGTCTTTTGAAAATGATCCCGAAACCCTATATACCCTGGAAAATAAATATCTTTTACAAATATATAGGTATGGGTGATAACCATTATATAAAGGAAGTTGGTATTTTATTTCTAGAGATAATAATTTTTGTCTTTCTAAAAGTAAGGATAAAATAAAAATGTGTATTAATTTAAATTCTGGAGCAAACAAGATAAAATATTATTCAAGTGATAAAATAATAAACCTTTTACTTTCGCATGGGGATATTTGTCAAGGCATAGATGTTACGATTCTTGATGTTTCAGAGTGGCTATGCAATAGTTCTTTAGGGTGAAACAGTGTTAAACTCTTATTTGGGTAGAGTTTCATCTTTTTATGCTTATTCTCGAAAGAATCTTATATATGAGTGGTAAGATAAAAATAAAGGGAATTGATAAATCTTGCTTCCTAACCAAAAACACCATCAAATAATGATCGATAAGACTAAAATTCAAGGCTAGTAATAACCCTCGGCTTTAATAGCCTTACCTTCCTCCATGATGTTAACTTGTGAAATAATGAATGACACTTCATTATAGATTAACACATAAGGATTAAATGTGATTAAGACGTGTATCGTGTGTATGCTCGAACTGGAACAATAAATTGCATAAATTGACAAATATGTGACAAATTATTAATTTCTTAAAATGTGTGTAAATCACTAAGATACATCATCATAAATAACCAATGAAAAAAGGAAGCTGACATCAATAGAATTACCAAAAAGAAATAAAAAATTCAAGTCCTCGCTAAAAAGAAATATAATTGTAAAATGAAAAAAGGAGTCGTACATAGCTCTATTTTACGTTCACATATCCTTAATCATAAAGCAAGTAGTTGTGTCACGTTTCCTTGTAAGTCGATGAGAAAATAGGAAAAACTCAACCACCAAGAGCAGGCAAGATGTAATATGGTGGTTAGAATGTAAAATTCTATGTTCTAAATATCTAGTTGAACTCAGAGAGCCTGACACCTATCTTAACACTTACCTAGAGAGCGATAGTCTCCTTCTTGTTAAGCCATCCATGTATATATCCTAAAGGTTCATCGACATGAGATTTACATTCTAAAGCTTTCATTACATTATCGATCATCTTTGCTAATTATTCTTTCAAAATTAAGAATTCTATTATCTCAAATTTTAATAACGTCTTCAAGAAAATTTATCTTTTCTGATCTAACCTCTAAAACACCCTAAGTGGACAATTAAGATTGAAGGATTTGGCCTAGTAAGACAACAAACCTTTTCAAACTCATCAACAACAACTCCATGTTTAATGGACAAAGCGTTAAATTTATTTATGCTTTTGTTAAGATCCTTTTATTAAATAATGAGGTTTAGGGAGGTGTCACAA